>CM042851.1:56102689-56352743 GCA_023653725.1 Bungarus multicinctus | reverse complement strand
AAGACTAGACAAACTAGCTAGCCTAGGCCAACCCACCCTACACCTACCCTAACCCTAAACCCTAAACCAAACCCAAACCCAAACCCCACCCCAACCCCAACCCCAACCCAACCCTAAACCCAACCCAAACCCTAACCCTACCCTAACCCTAACCCTAACCCCTAACCCTAACCCCAACCCCAACCCCAACCCCTAACCCCAACCCCAACCCCCAACCCCAACCCTAAACCCAACCCCAACCCCAACCCCAACCCCAACCCTAAACCCAAACCCAAACCCAAACCCTAACCCCCACCCCCACCCCCACCCCCACCCCCACCCTAAACCCTCACCCTCACCCCTAACCCTCACCCATAACCCCAGTACTGTTTTATATTTTTGATAATAGCAATATAGACTTAACAATAGACTTCTATACCTCTTCTTACACAAAGGACTTTGCAGTCCTTTCTAAGGGCTTACAGAGTCAGCCTATGGGCCCCCTCCCCAACCATGAATCGAGCCTTCATTTTACCAATCTTTATCAAGGGACAAAAGCCAAATCAACTTTCATCCAGTCAGGATCTAACCATGGCTCATAGGATGATTATATTTCTTTATTTATTGTTTTGTTTAATGGTGATGTGCCTCCTGGAGTCATTTCTTATGACATGGGAGGGTATATACATTTGAGAAATCAAATAAATCTCTGTTGAGATCTGCTCTGATCTTCTTGTGTGTTGCCCTCCCTTTTAGTCTTAACAGTAAAACCTCATTGCGTAAAATACTATTTTATCTTCTTTCCTTCTTTTCCGCAATTTGGTGGAAACTATTACAACAAAATCTTTCTTTCCTCTTTCTCTTCCGGTTGGCTAACATTCATTTTACTTGAACATTAATCAAATTCCTGTTGTTATTTCATCTGTCAATGTGTTCATAAAATTTTTCTACCAGGCATTAAAGGCATTTATATGGAGTGACATCTTTCAAAAGCAATGAGGTGAATCCCAATTCAGGGCTATTAGATTGTGACAAGACATTTGATGGCTATATTTTGTGTACCAGCTGTGCCAAAAATCATTTGCAATACAGATCCATAAATTATTTCCACTGAATGATTTTAATGAAAGAATTAAAAACAAGCACCAGATATTACTTGCGAATATAATCACTGCTTTTAGTTATATGTCCAGCTCACATGTGAATTTCTCAATTATTTCTGTGATAGAGCAACAATTCTTCAGTTATTAAGATCATTTTTAGAGCTGTCACTAGGCCCTGTTTAAAGGAGAAAAGGGAATCTTCCACGTGGACTCTCCCATCGTTTGCTTTCCTATCACGGTCACAGCCTGCATCTTTGTCTTCAGAGACATGTGGCTTGTGGGTCTGCAGTCCATCCAAGATGGACAGGTGTTGGCTTTGAGGAAAGGACTGCACTTTCCCCAGAGAACTGGCACAATTTCCCCCACAACGAAACAACACAACTGACCGGCTATGGGCTGCCCAAAGAGAGGCCACAGACTACACAGACTGAGATTTGAGGAAGAGGAAGACACAAAACTGGTAGATGTTGCAGGAAGATGTTGCGGCCCTTTCTGGATCTGGGCGCACTTCGCACAGTCACTTCCGCCCTCGCTATCTCCCGCTTGGATTATTGCAATGCTCTCTACATGGGGCTCCCCTTGAAGAGTCTCCGGAGGTTGCAGTTAGTTCAGAATGCAGCCGCGCGGGTGATTATGGGCGCCCCTCGGGGTGCACACGTAACACCACTTCTCCGCAGGCTGCACTGGCTTCCTGTGGCCTTCCGGATTCGATTCAAGGTGGTACTTATGGTATTTAAAGTGCTCCATGGCTCGGGACCTGGGTACTTACGGGACCGGCTGCTGCCACCAACAACCTCCCGCCGCCCAGTACGCTCCCACAGGGTCGCCCTACTTGGGGTACCGCCACCTGATCGTTGTCGGCTGGCGGCCCCGAGGGTGCGTGCTTTCTCTGTGGGAGCCCCCTCCCTGTGGAATGTTCCTACTTTGTCATGTCAGAATAAAGATGGCTGCATGAAATGCCAGGTGGAGACATTTCTGAACTAGAGCAGCCACGTGGCCTGGTTTAATTGCTCTCTTCACGCATTGCTTGACTAGACTTCACCTGGAGTCTTGGCCCTGGTTTCAAAGCTGTGCCCCTTCCTCAGTCTCACCTGCCAATACAGCTGCCAGCAGTCTGAGCCGCTGTTGTAACACAAGAGTTCATGTTCCTCATGCTGCCTGACAGCAGGTGCTCCAGAGGTGCTTCATGCATATATGAATGGAGCATGCAATTATTTGGAATTCAAAGGTTGCTATGTGCTTGTTGAAATGGCATGAAATCTGAACTTGTTGAATTAGGAGCTAGGTATCTGTAGGAGATACTGGTGGGTGTCACGTGCAATCTGGATTAAAATCTTTTGAAGTATAACAGAATAAGAAAGTTGGAAGGGACCTTGGAGCTCTCTAGTCCAACCCCCTGCTGAGGCAGAAACCCTCTACCATTTCAGACAAATGGCTGACTGTCCAGTCTATTCTTTAAAAAACTCTAGTGTTGGAGCACCCACAACTTTTGGTGGCAAGCAGTTCCACTGACTAATTATTCTCACTGTCAGGAAATTTCTCCTTAGTTCTGGGTTGCTTTTCTCCTTGATTAGTTTCCATCCGTTGAATAGTTCAGAACTGGAGCAGCTCTCTAGTACTTGCAAATTGCATCATCGGGCAGAAAATTGTCAAACTATAACAATACAATTTTCCTTTTGTAATGTGAAAGGATTGAAATCCGTTTGAAACTTTTTAACACACATGTTAAAAAGTCCAAGTCTGCCCAGGAATTGCAAGGTCCTGTTATTGGTGAAAGGAGTCCTTTGCAGCCTCTTTATTCCCGGGTTGACCCAGCTGGGCTGCACCTGTGATCCTGCTACCAGAGAAGACTCTGGATTTTAGATCTGGATTTGGGTCAGAAGGAGACAAAGCCTTTCCCACAGGAGGGAAGGAAACGAGGCTGTCGTGGGAGAAGAGAACGTGTTCAGCACAAAGCCGGCCCAGCGAATGCATGGCCTTGCTGGACCTTGCTGGAGGCAGCGACTGTTTCAGAGGGTGAGCAAAACAGGCAGGAGGCAGGATTGGCTGTGAAACTCAGCAGTCACGCCAAATCCCACCCTCCAACCAGTACTTGAGAAGTGCTCAAATTCCTGCAGAAAAGCCCAGAAAATGCCAGACGGCAGACCTGAAGGGCTAAAAGGTTCCTGATAGTGAGATCTGAATTTCTTTGCTCCTCAACTGATATAAGGGAAAGGAGGGGAGGGGAGGCAATAATTATAGAAACTCACATAAATATTAAATAACGCACAGGATAAGCAAGCTTAATTTTGCTTGCGTGGGGAGAACATAATAGATTCAGTGGTTTTTCTGCTGCTTCTTGATTGTTTCCAAAAAATGTCTGTTGCATTTTCACCACCAGATAGGGAGAATGCTGAGAGGAGAACTAAGTGGAGTGATGGGCACAGCCAAATGCTCTTAATACCATCTACAAGGCCTTGAGCTAACAGAAAAGCTTACTTGACGTTATAGGAAGGAAACATGAGGAAGACACATAAAAATCATAAAAAGCCAAATAAAAGGCATTAGAAATAGCCAGGGAAAACACAGACCATGGTCAAAAAGTTATCAAGATCAGGAAGTTATCTCAGAGTAAGCACAAACACTTTAGAATAAGCCCAGAAGGGAGAAGACAGAAATAGAAAGATGTCAAGATAGGATAACAAATAAAACTGACAGGATTAAGAAGGGAAGCAGGAAGGAAACACCCAAGATCGATCACGAACACCATACCAAAAGACAAATAAGATTAGAATCTAAAAAGACAGGTAAAAAGATTGGATCAGAAATCCAATCTAGCTATAAAAAAGCACTCCCTGCCAGACCCTCAAGCAAGCCCAAATAAGGGATAAAACTGTTAAGCCCAAGGCACAAACCATTAAGGGTAATACAAACACAAAAAGCATTGAAACACAAAGGAAAAAGTAACCTCCAGATACTCACAGTCAGGTAGCTAGCCCAGGAACGCGTATCCTCGCTGTCGTTCGTGCTGCGTGTACTCCTTCCTGAAAGAAAATAAAAAGAAACCTTGCTTTCATCAGCTGCTTCCATCTGATTCTTGCGCGTTCCGGCGTTCCCTCCCAGCGGGAAATTCGAACCCAGGGGAGGGGATTTCTTCCAAAACCCAACAACGTTATGCCCCAGGAATGAGGCTGTTGAATGTGCTGCCCTTGCAACTTGAACCCAGGGCAAGATATAAGAACAACTGGTGAATTCCCTGGTTTAATTTTCCCTCCCAGTGAGTATCACAACAGTCAACCATTCTCCTTAATGTACAGTGGGGCAGGACTAGTTGAGGTAAGGGAGAGAGGTGCTTTAAAGGGCTCTTTTGGCCACCATTGAGGTTGCAAACATTGTGGGTGTTTCCCCCCCTCCCTTACACAGTGTGCCCCTCTTCCACATCTCTGACTAATTATTTGGGTTGACAGGAGTTGAAGCAGAAGGAAGCAGCCAATAACAAGCCATCTTCAACTGGTGCTAATTGGGCAGCAGTGTGATCAAAAGCAAGCAGCCTTTGGAGTGGGCCAAGCAGCATGCCCAAATCAAATCGCAATAGCACTTAGACTTATATACCACTTTACAGGGCTTTACAGCCCACTCTAAGCAGTATACAGAGTCAGCTTCTTACCCTAACAATTTGGGTCCTCATTTTACCGACCTCGGAAGGATGGAAGGCTGAGTCAACCTTGAGCCTGGTGTGAGTTGAACTACCAAATGCAGGCAGCCAACAGGCAGCAGAAGTAGCCTGCAGTACGCATTCTAACCACTGAGCCACAGCAACAAGAAGAAGAAGGATGGCCAATTAAACCAGCAGAAGCGCTTGCACTAAGCACCTGTAACAGGCTAAAAGATGAAACCACCAACAGAGCCCATCTGCCTTTCGGGCTTGCCTCAATCATTTCTGCACAAGAGAGGAGCACTTGCAAGCAATTGGGCAGCAGCAGACATGGGGAGAGGTCTTGAGGATGGGATGAAAGCCACAAATGGAAGATACAGCTAGAGGGATTTAAATTATTTAAAAGGAACAGACCAAAGACAAAAGGAGGTGGGGTTGCACTATATATAAGAAATAACTACATCTCTACAAAAACAGAGTGAAAACTGCCTTGAATGCATTTTGGTCAATATAATGGTGTGTGTGGGGGGGTGAATAACATTGCCTTAGGTGTACATTATATAGGCCACCCAACCAAACAGAGGAAATAGATGAACCTTTTGTTAGTCAGCAGGAAGTGCAAACTCTGCACCAAGTGGAAAGTGACAAACCTAGCAGACAACTTTATCTCCCCAAAAGTAGAGAAGGGATCAGCCATATTGGACTTAATTCTCTTGTAGGAAGTTAGCACCCACCCTTCTTCTAGAAAATTGAAATAGTCTACGAAATATTTAAAAGGCAGAATATTATATCTCCCTGGATGAGAAAAGGAGAAATATATTTTAAAGACAAAGCAGCTTCCTGCAGCTCCCTGCCCCCCCTTCAGCTCCAGGGTGATGAGATTAAGGATGGCCCTCAGGAAATGATAGGATTACCTATTTCACCACATGTTCTGGGAAGATTGCATTAGCCAGCACTCAGGTGAAGCCATGTGGTCCAGACCAAGCCTACAAAGTTAAGACCCCCGCCCCTGGGAGTCAGACAGCCAATGGGATTCATTTCTCGCACAGGAACAGGAAACACTAAGGTGGGGCCCAACAGAGGTTATATAAGGGTCTCTCAGCATCCCTTCTGCCCTTCTTTCCTTCACCCAGAAACATTTGATTATCTTCCTCACATGGCTCCAAGCCATGTGGTCCTGCTGTACACCATTAAACCTTCCAAGCAGCCTCCATGTTTCCAGTGTCTTTTTTCCCCACTTGGAACTGAACCCAGGATATTTCTTTCAACACCCTCTAACAGAGATGAGATGATAGAAGAGGTTACAGAAACCTTGGGGGGGGGGAAGGGGGTTGGAGTGATCATGCAATATTGGAGCTGAACATTAGGCAAGCACAAGCAATAGAACGAAGTCAAACTTGGACTTTCAGAGAGTTCATTTCAATACATTTGAGAAACACAGGGAGAGAGAGAGAAAGCGAGTTTGGGAAGGACTCTACGGAGGAGAATCCTCAAGGGGAAAACGATTCAGGAAGCTTGGGAAACTGAAAAATGAGAAGCCCAGCAGCTGCTCTCCAAAAGGGGGCAAAGGAGCTGAGCTGGGGTGTCGTCGTCGTTGTTCGCGATGTTCACCCTCAGGACAACGGTACGCTCGGCCAGCGATAAAGGCGGCTAAAATGGAGCTCGGCCAGCCCCCTGCCGCTGCCTGGGATTGAGGCAAAAGCATAAGGAAGCCTGCCACCAAAGTCGCGGTCTAGAGGGAGAAGAGGAGCCTTCTGCCCGGGCCAACCTTTCTCAGCCTCGGCAACTTTAAGGCGGGGACCTCCAACTTCTGAAACCCTCCTCCCCAGAAATCTTTACCCTCCGAGAGCTCGTGAAAGGCTGGTCTGGGCAGCCGGGGGGGGGGCGGGGGAGAGAGCGACCAAGGTGTAGAAAAGGCGGCAATTCTGGCACTCCCTCAAAGCCTCCTCCCTCCCTGGCGAGAGGCTGCCTGAAGCAGGTTTC
The DNA here is from genome assembly GCA_023653725.1 of Bungarus multicinctus. Lineage (NCBI taxonomy): Eukaryota > Metazoa > Chordata > Lepidosauria > Squamata > Elapidae > Bungarus > Bungarus multicinctus. The sequence continues at coordinate 56,346,044 of CM042851.1, read as the reverse complement.
GAAGCGGGTGCCTCTTGTCAAATGGAGGCTGGGGGACCTTGCTCGAGGGCAGCTCCGCCAAGCGCCGCTGCTCCCGAAGGCTCCGGTACTTTGGAAAGCCCCACGGGGAGAGATCCAGGGCCGCTGCACCGGGAGTAGACACGGAGCCCCGGAGCTCTGGCGAACGGAAGCGACAAGGCAGCGGGAAGCCCCACCACGGCGACGGCTCAGGCTCCGCAGGGCGACTCTCGAGGCCGCGAGAGCTTCGGCCAGCTCCTCCACCTGGACTCCCACACCCGAGGAGAGGCGCTCCGCCGCAAAACTTTCCTGGCCGCCCTCTGACGCCGGGCCGCCTAATTTAGTCCAGGCTGAGTCCTCCCCGCCCCTCCCTCGCCCGGCTCTCCCTTCCTGGGCGGCGCACTCGGCGGGTCCACCTGCGCGGGACGGAGCTGCCTCTCCTCCGCAGGTAGGGCGCGGTCGAAGTCGTGCCTGCCGCGCGAGCAGGCGAGGGGCGGCAGGGGCCAGGTCGCGCTCTCCGCTTTCCCGGCGCTGGCATGCCTGGAAGCCAGGACCCGCGGCGGAGCGGCTGCTGGGAAGCCCGGAGGAGGAGGAGGTGGGACGCGAGGACTGCGGGCCGGGCCGGTACGAAGGGAGCCGCTCTCCCGGCGAGGGTCGGCTGGGAGACGGGGAGGCGGTGAAGCCGAGCGCCTCCCGGACTCCGGCAGCGCGTCCGCCGCTCCTCTCCTGCGGCCCCGCAGCCCTGCTTGGCGGGTTAGTGGGCCGCTCATTTTCTCGGCTCAACCCGCCTCGCAGGGTTGTTGTGCGGGGAAAATAAGGGGCCGGAGCGTTAGCTATGTTTGCCGCCTTGAGTTATATACTATATGAAAAAGTCGGGATAAAATCATAATAAGACTAACCCGAGTTGCTGACATTCTGCTCTTGAGTCTTAACGTCATCGGTGTATTGCGTGATTTTTGTATTAGCCCTTGTTGTGAAGTGATTTCATTTTTTCCTGAAAATATGTTTGTATTCATCATGACAGCAGCCGATTGCCTGCTGCCCTGAATTCTTCCAAGGAGAACTTCCATCCAGAAGGTTGAGTTTCCTGTTTCTCCCTTTTTTCCTGCCGACGTCTGTGGTCAAACTTCATTATCTTCCCCTCTATTCCTTTCTTCCCCCCCCCCCCCAAGAATGGATTAGTGGGTGTGCAGAAAACACAACACTAGTGCAGGGGGTTACATTTGAGTCTAAAAATGTGTTTGGAAGTGCAGGGGACAGGGGCTGTGGGGGGGGGGGAAGGGGAGGAGGCTTCACACAACTCCTCCCCCTTTTATGGGCTTTTATTATGCAGTAGATTTTTTTAAATGTTGTAAACTATCCAGAGTCACCTATGTCTGTGCTGGGCAGCTATATATACATCTGTTTAATGAAAAGATAGTAAAAATAAATGTTGCCTCCTGGTGCATGAGGAGAATGAGATTCAGTGCTGCATTTGTCCCTGCAGCAACCAGCCTTTGCTCAGGGTCTCCGGAGAGACGGTTGTAATGGTTTTGCAAAACAGAATGTTAATCTAGGCCATCAAGGGTCCTTCTTGGTTTGATTACTAAATTTCTCCAGACAGACGAGTCTGTTCTAATCATTATTTATTTGACTTCTCTCGTTCTAGAACTCGATTGTCCAGACTTCAAGAAAGTCTCCTAAGGCCACCTTTCTCATTTCTTCTGCTTTCTGAAGAATAGAGTTCAGCTCAGAACAGAACACCTTCTCCCAAGGATGGTGAAAAGCAGATTCATGGAACAATCTACAAATTTCCACGGTCTGTCTAGGGACTTGGAGTTTAGAATGGTCACTTCCTTTGAGGGGAGGAGAATGAACAGCCATGAAACGGAGAGCTGTCGGAACAGGAAATCTGCATTATTTGAGAAGGCAAATTGTCTACAGGAGAAAGCAGTGTACAGTGAGATCAGGGATAGAAGAATTGGGGAGCACATATTAAGGGAACCCTGCTGGACATTCGGTGCCAGGAAACATTTGTTAGTGAAGGGAATGCTGCAACAGAAAGAGAGTGCCTTCACCGAAGTGAGGAGGTCTGTGGAGAAAGTCAAAGAGGCAGAACAAGGAAACAGGAAAGCTGGTTTGGACAAAGCTGCAGTCCAGTCCTCCCCTGGCAGTGCATTCTCCTTTGTGTGGCCCAACAGCATCGCGGGGGAACCCAAAAGTGCTTTCAGCAAACCAGCCAAGTGCTGGGAAGACAGAGGGGCTCTGGCTGCTTTTCGACCTCTGAAGGGTATCAAGGAAGGAAGCCCAAGAAAATTGTCGGAATACATCAGTGCCACTGACCTCACGCCGTACAATGGCCGCCTCGCTTCTGGATTCCTGGTAAGTGATTCAGATGGTTTCCAGCTGCTGTCAGCCAACCTCAACCGGAGCAACCCGTTCCCTTTCTCTTCAGCCCTGTGGCCAAAGGAAGCAGGTGAGCAGACGCAGGCCACTCCTGCTTCCAGCTGCAGCCTCCCCTCCTTTGCCTCCTGGGCTCTGCTGCCTCCCACTTTTGTCCCTCTCGGTGTGGCAGCCCAGAACTGGTGTGTAAAGTGCAACCTCTCCTTCCACATGACATCGGACCTCGTACTGCACATGCGTTCCCATCACAAAAAGGTTGAGGTCTCAACAGAAACCCAAAGGAAAAGGAGTCAGGAGGAAAAGCTGGCCTGTCCCGTTTGCCAGGAATACTTTCGAGAAAGACATCATTTATCTCGACATATGACTTCGCACAATTAGCCTGCAGATTTAATGGATGTCTACTTGTTGGATATGTTTGTGTGCACAAGTTGATTGAATTCCATTGTGGTTTTACTGCATTTAATCAGAATCTTCAAAAGGCAGCCTTTTGTAGAAGTGTTCAGAAGAAATGTAATTTCATGAGCTTCAGATAGCTCAAGTTCTGAAAATGAAACTGCAAATACACTTATAAGGAAATAAACAGTAACATGTAAAGAAAGTGTTGCTTTCTGCAGATCCATTTTTTTCACCCTAAACTATGAAAATGTTGATAACAATTTTTTTTCTTTAGTAATTTGAAGCAGCAACTTTTTCCATGTCAGAGCCATTGTGAAATGAAATTCTTCCCTATCCTAGGATTTAAGTAAAGGATATAATTCATTTTAAGTTAAGCTTGACTCCTGCTGACTATCCAAGCAAATCCATGTAATTTTCCTGATGTGATAAAATGGCCTTCTTCAGTTGTGCGCTGCAGTGCTGCACCAGGCAGTGACAGGTGTGAGTGTGAGTGTTGGTTGTCTCAGCAAAAACTGAATAGGTGAGGATGGAAGTGCCAGCTTCCCAGTTCACACCCACATGTCTGCAAGCTTTCAAATGAGGCCGCAGTGATTAGAATAAGAGAAGCAGGAGGCATCCATTTAGGGCATCAAATCTAGTGCAGGAGTCCAAATCAGACCACTCCCAACAGGTATCTAATTTTTCAGCCACATCATATTGTGGATTATGGATAGCCCTGGTAACAAAAGTTCAAGGTTACCTCTGAATTGGTGATAGCTTGCCTCCAAGTACCAATTTCAGGGAGCATTTTTTTCTCCTCAAATTATATTTAAGAACCAGTTTGGGTTTCAATATTCTTAATATAAACATGGACATAATGGTTTTGGTCCATATATGTTTCCACTATCAAGATTGTAAAGAAATTTGTTCTAACAGAAATCTGAAACAAAGTTGTACAACAATTGGTAAAAGGTATTCAATGGTCAAATACTAATGCAAAGTCCTTTTATTTGCATTTGATCTTACAATTCCTGCTTTGTTTAAACTTCCAAAATGTAACTGACATTTGTTCTGAGGCATGACAAGCTAAGATTTACTCCATGTAGTCCAAAGCCTCTTGAAGTGACATCAACAACTTTATTTGCTACAAAAATGGGTATATAGCATCATTTATATTGCACTATATTTAAATATATATTGCACTAGCCAATTTGGTTAGTGGTTAAGCGTCAGGCTAGAAAGCAGAGTTTGTGTTGACAGTTATATACAAATAATAAACATGTTGCTAAAATGTATAAACTTGTGTTGAAATTTGAGGCAGAAAAACAAATATAAAATGGGCTAAATTTTTGGGTTAAAGTACACAAATGGATCAATGGGAAAATGGACACAAACGCATAGGCTAATTCAGAAGTTTTAAAGGCTAAAGTACGGTTGAAAGCAGAGGCTTTTATTTTGGAACTAATGGATACACAGCTAGAAAAAAAGACTCAGAATGACAACTGCATCAAGATTATTAGATGCTCAAAAACGGTCATTATTGGTAAGATATGAAGTTGAACATGAAAGATGAATGTGTACTTACGGGCATTTTTGTATGTAAATGTGGAAACCTGGAATCATGTTGTTCACTAAAAAGAGATGTTTTTAAAATGTGGAAAACTGAAATAAAATTTTACTTAACACCCCCCCCCCCCCCGACAGTTTCAGCACTACCCATTAAAGGAAGGGATGGTTGGCGAAGATGGTTGGACTTTCAGAGATGGCTAAATTGACTTCCTTGCTCAGAGAAAAGACCTCATTTGCATCTGTGACTGATTGGACACCCCTGACGGAGGTTTTGCATGACACAGAAAAATGCACTTATGATTTGTGGTTTTGATGATTAGAAAAAAATAGATAATAGAAAAAAGTTAGCTTTTCTTTTTTCAACTAGACGTAACTGCATAACTGTATTTGTATTTGCTGCAAAGAATATCAGAAGCTGCCTCTTTCTATTCCTTTTCTTTTTTCCTACAATTTGTTTTTTCTTTCTTAATCTATATTAGTTATTGTTAGTTTGTATCTTCTCTTTAAAACTTAAAAATATATATATTCTAAGGATTTGGGGATTTCAAGTTATATTCTGAAACACAGTCTGAAATTAGGAGGAGGGATTAGTACTTCTTGCTTTCCTCTTTCTCCTATATTATAATTATGACAGAAGACTTGGAATGATGTATTGTCTGGCATGAATGTGCAAGGCCAAAATTTTAGTCTCAGGAAGGGAAGGGAACCGGATGTCCTTTTGCCTTCATGCGAACTCCTGGTTTGACCTGCTAAGCTAACTCAAACTATGAAGGTGAGAGGCAAGGATCTCTTTGGCTTGGATGAGGGATTTCTCAGTGGGAACTGCCATGTGGGGATCCACTCCGACGCCCTCCCAAGAGTCCCCAGAAGAAATGGTGGATCTAGAAGTTGGGATGGTGACATACAGGGTGGTCCCATCCACCTGAAGTGTCTGAGGGGGGAAGCAACCCCCGCTGGTCTTTTGTCCGACGATCAAGGCTCTGCCCAGCCTCTTCATGATGGACACGAATTGTTCGGCAGTCCCAGCGGTCGCAGAGCTGGTAAGAATGATCACACTCTTCCCGGAGCCGTATCTTTGACCTTGAAGAGACAGGAGAAGATGCAGAAAACTGCCCACGGTCTCATCGGACAGTAAACTTGATCAGAACCCATATTAAAATGAACATCCCTCTATGAATTCATAGAACGAGAATACATACTGTGATGCATACACTGTACAGGGCAGGGTTCCTCAACCTTTAAGACATATGGACTTCCACCCCTAGATTTCCCCAACTAGTTCGTATGTATGTATGTATGTATGTATGTATGTATGTATGTTATTCAGCTTTGTTGGGTATTTTCCCACGTCTATAGTTGTGCTTTTAAAGTTATGGCGACGTTTCAGCAGGATCTCATCTGCCATCATCAGGCTTGTGTATTGGGTTCACCTTCGTTGTGTGTGTCAGGCTTTCGCAGCCGTTTCTGTTTTAAATTTGGTGCTAGCCTTGTGCTTTGTTAGAATGGTTTTTTCTTCATCCTGATTGGCTGGGAGTCTTGGTCTGTGTTTATTGGTCTTGGAGTTCCTAATAAACGATAGCCATTCACCTGAAGCCAAACTGCATGAAAGCCCCCACTACACAAAACACAATGTTGCCAGCTAATCAAGATTAAAAAACGCTACAAAACAGACAGAAGATATTAGGAACACCAATCAAGCAGAACACAGCAAACTCCAAGACCAATTAACACAGACCAAGACTCCCAACCAATCAGGATGAAGAAAAAACCATTCTAACAAAGCAAGAGGCTAGCACCAAATTTAAAACAAACAGCTGCAAAAACCTGACACGACAAAGACGAACCCAATACACGAGCCTGATGATGGCAGATGAGATTCTGCTGAGATTCTGCTAAAGTTGTCACAACTTTAAAAGCACAACTATAAAGACGTGTGTGCTGTCCCAGCCAGTCTATGGGAATGGGATAGTTACTTAGGAATTATGAGCTGTCCCCTTAAGGGAATGCATCATGGGAAATGTAGTTAAAGGTATCCTGGGAAATGTAGTTCATGTCACATGGATACTGCATCTGTAATCCTGATTGGGCACTAAATTGACCCTCGAGGGGTTGAGGAAGGTTTCCTTCATTCTTGCCTGCACTCATGGACAGATAACATCTTTTCCTTCTATCGCTACAAGATGGGTTAGGAGATAACCATCTTTTACGTACAAGGCAGATATACAAAGGATTGGTCATTAAAAGAAGAACTTCGTCACAAATGTGAGTTATGAGGATACCTGATGTACCAATAAATGAACTTTGTTATGGAAGCTTTGTTGAGTTATCAATCTGTATCTGCACAGCTATAAATACCTCTGTGCTAGAGACAGAACAACGTGGGAAAATACCTGAACAAAGCTGAATACCATACATATAAAAACCAGCAAAAACATAAGAAAACATACACACACACACACACACACACAGGAAGTCCTCAACTTACCACCATTTGTTTAGTGACTGTTCAAAGTTACAATGTCACTGAAAAAATGTGACAACCGTTCTTCTCCCTTACAACCGTCACAGCATTTTTGCCATAGTTTAATATTGGATAATGTGCTAACTTTAGCCACAATGTGCAGTAAGTAAAGAGAAATAATGACATCCAAAAGTTCAGATGCTGTTACCTAAAAGTTGGGAAGAAGTCCAAAGGTCACTGGTAGTATTATTTGGTCTGTAGTAGACTTTGTCCAGTAGAACTGGATGTCCTTCATCAAAGAAGTAAGAACACAGAGTTGCTAAAGCGGAGACAGGCCCTCCAGTGTTGTACCTAGTGAGGCATGGAAGAGAAGTAAGCATTGATGAGGAAACCTGGCATTAGGCACCTCTACATTACCACAACTTCTCGTCTCTAGTCCCCCCAAAGGAGTTTGAAAATGATCCACAATTAAATCTTGAAATGCTCAGAACAAAAATGTCTTGACTGCCATAAGGGGCAGCCATAAACCACCCACACCAGACAGAAAATTCTAACTCTTTGATTCCACGTAACAGTCATGAATTTTTCTAGCCCGGATCTCATAACCCAACTCCAGTTAAAAGATAAATCAGTTGTTTGTTTCACACTTCCCCATACCTGTTCTTATGCTCTGATTTTTTAAAAAATTGTCTGCTTATATATTTTAAAAAGTCATCATGTCATAATTAACCCAGAAAGATTTGAAATCCTGGAATGCAGGACAAAGCAAGATTTTGTGGTCTATCTAGAAACTCTACAAAACCACAGCACTTTGTTTTGGGAGAAATAAATTGTCAGATTTCAGACAAAGGGCCCCCAACTAGTTCTGAATGGCTGCAACTTCCTTATGAGAAAACACCAAGACATTCTGAAGTCTAGTAAAATAGAACGATAGAATTCTTTATTGTCCAAGTGTGGTTGGACACACAAGGAAGTGGCTGAACAAGATGTACTAGGGATGTAGCACTTTTCCTGCACCCAGAAAAAAGGCCTAGAAGGAGATATGGCTCCTACAATTCAAGCTATGTTTTATATTGATAAGAAGGCTTTCTAGAAACCTGCTGTATGACATCAGATATCCTGATTGTTCTGGGTTTGTGCTTTGGGAAGGACTGCAATTGCATTGAGGAAAACATTGCTGCATCTTTCCACTGATTTATTTCAAATTCAGGAGATTGGAGCTTCTGTACCTCGATCACACATATTTTGGGGTAGATCCAGGGGTGGGCTTCAAAAATTTTAGCAAAGGGTTGCTGGGTGAGCATGGCACTGGTGGGCGTGGCCTAGTCAGCTTCCTGCACCATGACGGGGGGGTGGGGTTTGCCCTCCCTGGACTCTAGTCTAGAGGCTTTCCTTGAGCCTCCGGGAGGGCAAAAACGGCCTCCCTGGGCTCCGGAGGGTCTCTGGAAGCTGGAAACGGACCCATTCCCGGCCTTCCCGAACTTCTGGGAGCCCCTTTTTTCTCCCTCCCCGAGCCTCTGTGCACACCCTGCACTTACCTTCATCCAAAATGGGCCCCATGGGGACTCTTGGATGGGGAGGGCTGGGCTGGGCTGGGCCAGCCAGGAGTGGGATTTGGGGGTTCTCCAAAAGCACAGAATCTTAGCTAGGGGCTCTCCCGAAACCCCTGGGAACCCCCAGCAGCCCGGCCCTGGGTAAATCCCAGGAGGTCAAACTTTGTATGTATTGTTATTATGCCCTCTATCCCGGTATCCAACCTCCATCCTTGCATTTATCTTGAAGGGTGGATAAATACATTTCCTCCTGCAAGGAACACATAGCTCATAATCTGGTTGGTGATGGCTTCTCAAGATACACTGCATTGTGTTGGGCCCAGGAATTAATTTAACAAAAACCTTTATAGCAAAGTATATATTTTGGAAGTTTTATCTTCATTGCTTATTCTACTTAGGGCAGATTATTTACCTCATGTCAATGATTAGTGCGTTAGTGTGGACAACCTTCTTCCAGATCTGTCCCACCATCAGCTCAGAAAATTGAGGCCAAAGCTCACTCTCCCCAAACGTATCAAATCTGAGGTAACCAACATTATTCTCAAACACTTTGGTTTGGAATGAAAACTTAATGCGGTCGTCTAACGTATCTGAGGAAAGAATCTGAAATATTTTTTAAAAAATAAGTAAGTAATTTTCAAGAATAACACAAGAAATATGAGAATCCACCTTGCATTAAAATAACACATCTTGCAGCTAGACAGTTGGGATGATCAGGACTGAAACCTTACTCAAATTAGTCAACATTCCTCAGTCAACATTTATTTATTTATTTGATTTGTCAAACGCTTACAATATAATACAAATATGAATAAACATAAGTATAAATACATGAAATAGGTACAAATAATTGGGGACAATAGGACAGGGACGGTAGGCACGAATGTACGCTTATGCACACCCCTTACAGACCTCTTAAAAATGGGGTGAGGTCAATAGAGGTTAGTTTGAGGGTAAAGGAATGGGGATTTGAGCAGGTGACAACAGAGTCAGGTAGTGAGTTCCAGACATTGACCACTCTGTTGCTGAAATTGTACTTCCTGCAATCAAGTTTGGAGTGGTTTACATTAAGTTAATATCTGTTGTGTGCTCTTGTGTTGTGGTTAAAGCTGAAATATTCATTAACTGGTAAGACATTGTAAGATATAATTTTATGTACTATGCTTAAGTCCAATCTTAGCCAGGGTAGTTCAAGGTTGTCTAAGCCTAGAATCTGGTGGTGTAGGGTATTCTGTTGAGAACAGAGGAGTGTAGTACTCTTCTTGTAAAATACTTCTGGACTTGCTCAATTGTATTTATGTCTGATATACAGTGCAGATTCCAGACAGCGGAGCTGCATTCAAGTATTGGTCTAGCAAAGGTTTTGAATGCTCTAGTATATAACATCATAGCACTATGACAAGAATAAACAAGTCAATGGAAATCATGCGAACTAAAGTTTATCTCTTTAATATCCTTTCTAATTTCATTCTAATGAAATGATTATCAGGAACTAGTCATACTGGGCTTTCTGAGAAAAGTCTGTTAAAATTATTTTATAATTTTTAAAATATTTTATTTATAGTAATCATACTGCTTAATTATAAACAAAATCAGAATGTAGTACTATACCAATCTGTTAAGCTGTGTGCACATAATTTCAATGTATAGCTCAGTTAAGCACCAGCATAACATCAGTAAAGTTGCAAGTTGAAAAATACATTTTAAAATGTGAGATAAAATATTAATAACACAATGAGAGTCCTAGGACAAAACTATAGAGTGGTTACTCATTATCAGTATCTAAAATATTATACCTGTACACTCAAGATTATAAGTGAATGTTATAAGTGTGAGAAAAATTAGAAAAGGCTGCATCATTGCCAATCTATAATTAGAAGTGAAATGAAACTCCTAATTTTCTTTTGCTAAAAAATTAAAAGACATTAAAACAAAAATGAAGACTACCTAGGGAAAGCAATAATAAGTTAATGTAACCAAACACAGTAAACTAAATAATATGAACTGAGCTATTACGGTGTAAAGTTAGGAGCTACTTGAACGAATCCAGTTCTTGAGGCAAGTCCAAAGGGATTTATCCCATCATAGTAAATAATAACTCTCTCTTCACACTGTTTTTAGGTCAGTGGCTAATGAAACAAGCTAACGGGCACTTACTTGCATGGGCATGATCCCTTGAATATGGTTGCGCAGATGCTCAGGAACATGGGTTATTTTCAAGTGTTTATCTCCAGAAAGAGCTTTTAGGTCAGCTGCAATTTTTTCAGCAAGCTTCATTTCACAATTGATCTTCTGGTACATGTCTCTTTTGGCATTCTGCAAAAGTTTGTCTGCCATCAGAGCCCCAACATCAGCAAAAGCATAGTTGTCAGCCACCAATTTGGCCACCATCTGCAAAATGCTGGGGAGGTTGGAGCGCAAAGCAATTATGTTCAGGGCGAAAGTCATGGCTTCTGAAGCCTGTTTGGTGACATGCGGCTGTACGCCAGAGAGGCTCCACACTTTGCCCGTGAGGGGGCTCAGCACCACCTTGCTGGGGATGGAAGCATACAAGGGGCTGCTGCCCAAGTGGTAAATGTTTGCGGACAGTGAGCCCCCCAATGTGGGCTCCCCAATGACTGTGGCCCGATTGAGATCCTTCAGAGAGTGAGCGAAGGCTTCTGCTGCCGATCCACTCACGTGGCTAATTAAGATATAGATATCCTTCGCCGAGCCATATCGTTTGCCAGAGAGATGTGGTAAAGTCCACACCTCCATGCTTTGAGTGGTGTTGCGGTCAAGGAGCGTGTAAAGATGCTGCTGGGGCTCACTGTCAAAGAAATAGGAACAAAAGATGGGCACCGCAGTGGAATAACTGCCCATGTTGTAGCGCATGTCAACAATCATAGCATCTGTGGTCACAAGCTTGTCCCAAATGTGCAACAGTTGGGGTCCAATGGCTCTCACCATCTCTGCTTCAGCCATCAGATCAAAGCGCAGATATCCTACATTGCCAGGCAAAATGTCTACTTTGAAGAGATCCTCAATTATGCAGCGGATCTCCTCAGAAGTCAGAGTCTTGTTGGGGAGCTGTTCCTGTAAGAAAGATTCGACATGGTTGTAAGATGTATGCAACTGGTGATCCCCAGAAGCTTCTTGAAGGTCAGTGGTCAACTGCAAGGCAAGCATTTCAAAATCCACTGCTGAGCGATAGCCTCCTTGAGCCAGCTTGGAGTTTAGCATGCTTCTTGCCTGTGTGGCCACCTCTGGTATGGCGTAATGCGCTTCAAGCAACAGCCCGAGTTCCTCAATCAGCGCTCCCATCTCTTTGTGGAACCCCAACACTTCTTGGGCTTTCTCCAAGGCCTCATTGGCCAGCACGATGGCATCAGGCACCACTTCGCCATCCAGCCAGTATTCACCATGGCGGTCAATTAAGGTGATGAATGGCACATTGATAAAGAGGCTGCAGCCTTCCTCTTTTCTTGACCTGAGTATGCAGAAGTGGTGCGAGTGGGCCAGGCTTCCAGCAGTAATTTCACCAATGAGAGTTGCCCGGCCAAGGGATTGCATCAGGTAGGCAAACTCTTCTGCCGTTGTAGCTGTGAGGTAGCTGGTGAGTAAATAGATGCTGCGCTGTGTCCCATAGGGCTTGCCTAGCAGTTCAACTCTACTGTTGTAAACATGGGTCTGGTTTGTGAGTCTGTTATAGGTGGTAAACAAATGCACAGGACCGGCTGAGGGATCTTGGAAGTAAGATAATAGGACTGGTACAGCATCTGAAAATGGTCCACCCTGGTTGTAGCGCAGGTCAATGATCAAATAGTCCGTTGCCTGCAAAGGTTCCCAGACTTGATTAATGATATAGGGCTCCAGCTTGATCAGCACTCCAGCACCGGGAAACTGATCAAAACGCAGGTAACCCACATTTTCAGACAGCACCGACACTCTAAACACAGCAGCCAGGATTTGTTTGAGTTGTTCGCCATCCAGTAGCTCTATGTTCATGTCCATCGGCTCTTCAGCCGCCATAACCGTAGCCTCACCGGTTGTGGTAATCCACAAAAAAAGTCGTGGGTCTTTGGAGATGCTTTGCAATTCAGTATTTAGTTTGAAAGCCAGATCTGTTTCTGACAGGATGGCTGAATAATCAAACACAGAGAGCTGTTGAAGTAATGCTGGCACCTGTTCAATTATTGAGTAATTGTTCTGCAAGACGTGCATCAAGCGACTGATGCTGTCAGGAATCGCTTTGCGAAAGGACAGAATGGCCAGGGCATCACCTAGGGCTTGCTCTGCTGGAACGGCCACACTTGGCATCACCCCATTCAGTTCCCAACTCTGGCCACCGCCACTTAAGGGGCTCATAGAACACGACACAGGAATGGTCACGTAGAACTGGGAAGCCCCAATTTGCAATTTCCGGAGGTCCAAGGAGCCACCCGATGTCCTTTCGCCCACTATGATGGCCCTGTGCATTTGCTGCAGGATGTAAGCCATATCTTCGGCCACCCCAGAGGTGTGTTTACTGGTCAGCAAAACAACTTCCTTGTCCTTACCGTATCTCATGCCCAGCACTTTTGGAAAGGTCCATATTTCCACAGTGCTGTTAGAAGGCCGGTTGTAGACAGTGTCCACATGCAGCAGTTTGTCCTCACTGTACAAGTAGGAGATGATGAACGGAAGGCCCGATATCTTCCCTCCAGTGGTGTAACGCAGATCTAAGACCAGAGCTGATGCCTCCATCAAGGGCTTCCATATCTTTTCCACCAGGAAAGCACCAATTTGCTGCATCATGTTCTCCCCGACGATATAGTCTATTCTTAAGTAGCCTACATTGTCATCCAGCACTTCAGATTTGACTGTGTGCTGGATAACCTCTAAAAGTGCTTCTAATGGTAGAGAAGCATCTGCTTCTTGCTCAGGGACTGCAGGAGCCAAAGCTTCATACGATACTACCAGGCGTGGGTCGTTCAAAGTTCCTTGAAGTCCAGCTGTCAGAGCTATTGCCAAGATTTTAGGATCTGAGATATCCAAAGTCTCCCCACCCTTGATGGCTTGTTCAATGGCTTCCTGCATTCCCACCAGATTTTCTGGAAAACAATAATTGTCCAACAGAATCTTGGCCATGTCCAGCACCAGGGTGGAGTGTGAGACACTCTCAATATGGATGCTACCAAACATAAGTGCCATTCCAAACAATACATTTCTTCGTATTATTTTCATGCTGTTAGAAAAGTGCAGATGAATTCCAAATGATTTACAGACTGTGAGAAATGTAGGTTCTTCCTACTTGGTCTCAGAAGTGAATATTAAATTAGAGAGACCGAATATCCATTTTAGCTGACAGTAATCTTTAAATCTAGTTTTAAGTCTTTAATCTTATTAAACTGGAGGGCATGTAGCAGGGTGCAGCTTTGTTCTGTAGTATAGCAACCACCTTATGAAACCACTGCAACAGCCTTCAAATTGTGATTAGACCACTCAGTTATATTTTCAGAATGCTTCTGTTTATTAATTTATGAGTCAGATGCTGTCTACTAGAATCTGGATCAGACTGTACTTGATTTTAAATAATTCAAGTGACTAATCTGGATACAGTAAACAAAAATAAATTAATACAATTAGGTTGTTGTTAGAATGTTTCAGTAAGCTGTTGAATCTGACTTTTAGATTAAAATGAATGTGTTGTTAGCTGTTTAAAATAATTAACAATCTTTATGTTCCAGTGACATAAAGGAGCCCTTGTAGTGCCTTATTTAGTAATATTGGCAGCCGCAAAAACACAAAGGTTCACACAAAACAAAAACATCCTACATAGAACGTTCATTTTTTGTCATTGAAATTCTCTTCGGCACTGGCGATTGTAGACTATCTTAACACATCTTTATAAGAGTGGAGGTTCGTTCTCCGAGCTTCTGGGTTGGCTAGGTAACATCTTCAGCAGGATTTAGGGGATGTCAGTGTCAAGGTCCTTTTGCTTATAAGTCCTTATAAATACAAGAAATAAGGCGTTTGCATTGCATTTGAAGATAGCTCTGCATGTAGAATAACACAAGAAATGTTAGAAATAACTGAAAAATTCTATTCAGAGCTATACAAAGGTCAAGATCACTCAAAACTTACAACACCCACAAAAGAGGAAATGCCAGATATCCTAGTGGAGGAAGTATCAAAATGCCATAAAATCAGGGGTGGGATTCTACCAGTTCGCACCTATTTGCTAGAACCGGTTGTTAACATTCTAAGCAGTTCAGAGAACCGGCTGTTAGAAGAAATTACTGGCCTAATCCTGTAAAGAAGGCAGGAAGGAAACATTCTGGTGTTGCTTACAGAAACTGCCTCTCCGTTAACCCTGATTACATTCTTGGCAGGACTAGACTTCCTGTCTCAGGAACGTCTCTGGAGTTTTTTTCCCCTCCTTTGCTGGTACTTTGCTTGTGTGGAGTGACCATTTAAAGTTACAGTGGCACTGAAAAAAGTGACTTATGACCATTTTTCATACTTACGACTGTTGCAGCATCCCCACAGTCATGAGAGGCCAGGCGAGGAGATGCGTGCCTCAATGTGAGTGATATTGAGTTGGCCACACCCAGCCAATAACATGACCACCAAGCCATGTCCACCCAGTCACATGGCCACCAAGCCACGCCCATCACCTAAGCCAAGCTCACAGAACCGGTTGTTAAATATTTTGAATTCTACCCCTGCATAAAATCAATGAAAAATGGCAAAGCTTTGGGAAATGACTGTGTTACATTTGAAATGCTGAAAGCTGGTGGTCATAGTTTACACAAGATACTAGTAAAACTATACTAAAGATGCCTCAAAGAAGAAAAAATACCCAACACATGGAAAAATGCTGAAGTGATTCTTATACGCAAGAAAGGGGCCCAAGATGATTTAAAGAACTCTTGCCTCCTTCCAGTCATCTGCAAGGTTTTCACCAAGATAATAGCAAAAAGAATATTGAGAACATAAAATGATGCACAGTCAAAGGCAGGGTTCAGAAGTGGCTACAGCACAATGGATCACATCCAGGTTGTTCAGCAAGTCACTGAAAAGCACAATGAGCATACCAGGCCTCAGTGCATGGCTTTCATTGACTATTGACTCAGTATTCCAGCAGGCGATAAATTAAGGCATTGCTCAATCAAGGCATAGACATACAATCGATATATGGAAAAAAATGATGACAATTTGCCTTAATGATCGTAGCGGAAATCAACATAGAACGAGTTGTACAACAAGATGATACAATATCACTCATCCTTTTCTCAGTCTGCCTTAAAGAAGTATTTCGCCAACTAGACTGGGCAAAAGATGGAATAAAAATCAAGGGCACCTGTATTTAAATCCCTTAAGATTTGCAGGTGATGTTGTTCTCTTCTCACAAGTCCCAGAAGAGCTAAAAATACACATATACAAGAGTTGCACAAAGCAGGAGAACCATTTGGTTTAAAAATAAACCTGAAAAAGAACCAGGTTACGTTTAATAAATTCACCAAAGAAAGAAAAAAATTATACTTGGAGAAGAACTAGATAAAGTAGACCACTACATATACCTTGGCCAATAGATCTCAATGGAAGGAGATACATTAAAGAAAATTGAATGGTGTGTTAAATGTGATTGGCAGGCATTTGGCAAGCTAAGCATAATTTTAATAGATGTTTTGAAATAACAAAAAAATTGTATTCGTCATAAAAATACTCAGCTATTTTACTTTCTTCTCAATCTTAAACCCCGATTTATTTATCAATTCTGTTTGATCTTCAATTTTCATTTTTTTAGAAGCCAATAAGTAAACAAACAAATAAATAAAAAGGTCCATGAGATAAATGCCAGAAGAGCAGAGACTAAGGGCTTTGGTGGTGGTGGTGAAATGTCCTGCTCTAAAGACATAGAAGCCCTCCTAGCACTTAATCCTGGGGTGAAGTAAAACTAAGGTCAGGAGGGAGCTTCTTCTTTGGCCAACTAGTTTGTAATGGACCAGCCTTTCATCTGTACTTTTTCTGGGAACTTTTTCAATGAGGGACATTTGCTTGACCGATAAAAAATGGATAAATACAGCACACCCCTGTCACGTCATTCACTCTCAGGCCAAGTGGCATTATGCCAAGAATTGAAGAAGAGTAAGACATTGTAAATGCTCCAACATTGGAAGTTTTAAAGAAGAGATTGGACAACCATTTGTCTGAAGCGGTGGACAGTTTCCTGCCTAAGCAGGGGGTTGGACTAGAAGATCTCCAAAGTCCCTTCCAACTCTCTTATTCAATTCTATTCTAAATAGTATTTTATGATTTAGCTAAAAACGTTGTTATTATCCCTGCTCCTGGTTGTACTCTGCATTATCCCCAGAATGCTGCTAATCCGGAGGTGACTTTGGTCTTCATAACTGTAATCAATTAGGATTTCCTTGTAATACCACCCCTGAACATATGGTTGCTAGTTTCAAGACAAATAGATGTTGACAGACTGAAACCCTTGGCATTATTTCATTGGTCTTCTGCTGATGGTAGAAAGACATAGAAAGGAGGAATTCTGGCTGGGTGGGTGGGTGCAGGGATGCGATCTGCCCTTAGGGAGATGGGATAGCATGAGAAACCTTTTGTCTGCAGCCAGAGAGAGAGAGAGAGAGAATTAAGTCATCCCTTCCTCCTCTGCTGGTCCCAATTAATCACGAAACACTTGCCCGAAGCCCAGCGGGAGCCTTAGCCATTCCACCCAATGGAAAACACCCCCACCTCCTGTGGCTGCTGAACTGAGTCGGTGGGCACCTCTGGGAATTGGTGAAGGTAAAGCAAAATCCTGTTGCCTTTGGTTACAGTAGAAAGTGTATGGAAGGAAGGGCAATTGTGTTGTAGGCAACATTATATGCACTTGGGAAATTCATAAATAGTTACCTCTGGTTCCCCTCAGTCTTCTTAGCAATACTTCTTTAGGTATCCGGAGTAAATCACAGAGATTGACATGGAAGCACATTGAAAACTGTGCAGTAATTATAAGCAGTCAGCATAGATTGGTCAAGAGCATGTCTAAAAACAGAAATAAGGTTCGTCGAACTAACCTTATTTCATTTTTTTGACTAACTTTCTTAATAGGATGTGGGAATAGTGTAGATGCTATCTCCAACTTAGCCAGGCATCTGATAAAAGATCCCAGGATAGTTAAGGATGGGCTGCATGGTTTGGCAGCTAAATGGAAACACAACTGGCTTAAATAGCCTATTCAGCAGCTGCTCTCAACCGGCTTCCAGTGGGCTGAAGTCAACTGAGATATTGCAATACTTAGTCCTTGGCCCTTTCAGCCAGTTTATGGTTAAAAGGAAGGATGATCAGCTATACAGGTAATCCCCATTCAACCTGTTCCATGCATGCACCTTTGTGAACGAATTCAATTTCCTCTATGGGGAATCCTGGGTGTCTTTGTAGACAGTGGTGGGATTAAAAATTTTTTACTACCGGTTCTGTAGGCGTGACTTGGTGGGTGTGGTGTGGCTTGATGGGCATGACAGAAGAAGGATACTGTAAAATCTCCATTCCCACCTCACTCCTAGGAGAAGGTTACTGCAAAATCCCATTCACTCCCCACCTCACCAGCCTGCTTTTCAGTTTCATTCTCCTGTGCAGAGCAACAAAAGAAGACCCAGCTGATCAGCTGGGACTCCAGAGGCAGAGAATAGGTGGGGTTGGCGGGGCCAGTCAGAGGTGGTATTTGCGGGTTCTCTGAACTACTCAAAATTTCTGCTACCGGTTCTCCAGAACTGGTCAGAACCTGCTGAATGCCACCTCTGTTTGTAGATCCTCTTGTGAAGAAGAAATTCCTGACTGAGACCAGGGCTTTTATTCGTCACTTCTTTGGTCTGGCCAAGATTCTACTGGGTTGCTCTATAACGTGCGGCCATACATCTTTCCTGGTGATTGAAGAACCATATTCATTTTTTAATTTTACTTTAAAAAAATAATTATCAATATACATTTGTGTGTGTGTGTGTGTATCTATCTGTTTTAATAGTATTTTATTTATGGCCATAATAAAGATTGATTGATTGAGGAGTGCTGATTTTTAAATACATATTTTCCATAATTGTTCTTAACCATTTTTGAGTAAGTTTAAAATTTATTTCCAAAATAAAAATATAGGTTGAATAATTGAAAGTGAAAGGTTCAAGAAAGAAAAGGTATAGAACTATAGCTGGTCAGAAATGTAGACACGATCAATACTTTTCAACCAAAGAAAACAAACAAAACAGCCAGGTAAAGTGAAGGTTCCCCTTGCACATACACGCTAGTTGTTTCCGTCTCTAGGGGGCGGTGCTCATCTTCGTTACAAAGCTGAAGAGCCAGCACTGTCTGAAGATGTCTCTGTGTTCATGTGGCCAGCATGACTGAACACCAAAGGTGCACGGAACGCTCCTACCTTCCCACCAAGATGGTCCCTATTTTTTTACTTGCATTTTTACATGCTTTTGAACTGCTAGGTTGGCAGAAGCTGGGACAAGTAACAGGAGCTCACTCTATTATGCAGTGCTAGAGATTCGAATCGTCAAACTGCCAATCTTTCTGATCGATAAGCTCAACGTCTTAGCCACTGAGCCACTGTCCCACTAAAAACAGCCAAGAGAAGCGGAAAACTCACATTTCATATTAATGTAATTTTAACTTAGAGTTTTGGATTCTTCTCATTGATATGGATTCAAACTTTTTTACTACTGGTTCTGTGGGCATGGCTTGGTGGGCATGGCAGGGAAAGGATACTGTAAAATCTCCAGTCAGAGGAGGGATTTGCCGGTTCTCCAAACTATTCAAAATTTCCACTACCAGTTCTCCAGAACTGGTCAGAACCCGCTGAAGACCACCGCTGATGTGGACAAGATATACGGAGGGAATATCACCCTTGCATCCCAAAAGAGATGCCGGAGACGTCTCTTGAACTGGAGCAGCTGGAAAATTATAGCCTGGCCTCCAACATCCTGTTTGAGGCTGAAGTGGTGGAAAAGGCAGGGGCCTCTCAATTCCAGATTTATGCTCAATCCTGGCACATTGATTATTGACTGTTTGGACCCATTTTAATAGGGCTCCTGTATTGGCTAATAAGGATTGCAAGATTTATATTACGTATCAATATAAACATATTAAAGTTTTGAACTTTTTTATTATTTTATATTTTCTTGACTGTAAGAAGCCCAAAACATCATGGGGTGGAAAGGCAGGGTATCAACTGAAATTGAAATTAATAAATAAAATAAGAACATGAGCCTCCCCAGCCCTCCTGTTTCCATCCATGGACACACAGTGAGCAGGTAAAAAGGGAAAGTTAATGGGCCCAAAGGCTCCTTGGTGCTCTCTGAGCTTGGCTTGTTTCATTTGCTGGCTAGGGAATAGCATTATGCGATGCTATCAATACTGGCACCGATGATGATGTTGCCTAGTTTTGGTCTGCAAGGAAGCAAGCCAAGCTCGAAGAGCATCTGGACCCCTCGTTTCAATCCTGAACTACAGATATTTATTTACTTACTTATTTATTTATTTATTTATGTCAATTGCTTACAAGATAATAGTAAAAACATAGTTATGAGTACATGGATACATATAAGAAAAAGAAAAAAGAAAACATACAATAGGACAGGGACGGTAGGCACATTGGTGCGCTTATGCACGCCCCCTACAGACCTCTTAGGTCCTTTATTGGTAAATGGGCCTCTCAGGAGGGCCTCTCAAGGCAGTTTAACTGATGAGCTACAGATTTATCTATGGAAAGGCTCAGAATATTCAGAAGGTCAAGGCTTTGTGGAGAATAAAGATAAAGGATTCCGTCCCTCTGCGAAAGTCATGTAGTTCTGTATGTGATCACTCAAGTAGGTCTCATCAAGAGATAAAAATAGAAGCAAGATGGATGAGAGCTGGAAAGGAGATACTGGCTGCTTAGTCAAAGAAAAGCACCAGGAAGAAAGAGCTGAGATGGGGATTCCTTCTAGGATTACCTGACCTGCAAAAATCCAGGTGATCACAAGATAGCAGCAAAGAAATGCTGAATGCAAATATCTTGCCTGTCTCATAGTGATTGCCGGGGTTTTTGCAGCCCATTACGGTGGTGTGTCTTCTAGCAGCCTGTTTGGGCCAACATAGATTGGTAACAGTTTGGGCTTTCAAATACCTGTTCTTTAAATCCCAGCCTCTAAGCTTTCTATGGGATGGCTGGGCTGGTGTGTGGTTGGGGAGAGATTCCCTAGATGGAATCTCTGCCTTCTGGACTCATCTCGGCAGAGCAGAGGAATCTGATGGCCAGGGAGATCTTATACTTTTTTCAGATGGGACTTTAGATGGTTAGTAAAGTCCTTATTTTTCCAACAAAGTTTATAGGACTTCTCTTTTATATCTGCAGACCACAAAAACTTTTCTGTGGAGGGAATCGCTTAGTTAGCATGCACATTTGGGGCTGGTCCTTTAATGTTTGCTTTAGAACTGCCCATGTTTGAGGTAAAATGTGACAAGTTAAATTCATAAAGCTTCCTTTTATTTTGCTTATTTCTCTCCTTGTGACAATGGAATAGTCCTTTCTCTGGAGTGTCATTTAGTGCTATTTCATTGCTCCATGTTTATTCATTTCTTTATTGAGCTAGCTACTCCTATCCTCTGTACCTTTTTGACCCAACCAGAATGCACAGTTGAACATTACATACCAGTGATGTATTAACCACTGAGCAGAGTAAACACGTTATTAGGGCATCAGGCCCAAAGGGAGCACCATAAAAATTTTTATGTAGCCTAAGCTTGGCTTCGTTTGTACAGTATGTGCCAAAGAGGAAGGGGGGGCACCAAGATTTGTAAGTGCTTAGGGTACAAGTGAGCCTTAATCCGCCACTGATTATGACATTTTAGAGTGCTGAATCCCACAATTTAAACAAGGATTACTCCATGAAACAACAACTTGTTTGCAGTCCTGTCCTAACTTCCTTCTTTTTTACCTACTTCCAGTGTCCTCTCTATGGCAGGTGGGTGAGGGTAGGAAATGTCACAGGTGTCAGTCCCACCAAATCAATGGTGAGTTTTAGAATAGAGGCAACATATTAGACTTCCTTTGGGATAAAGGAAGCTCCCAGAGTGCATTTCATGTGCCAGAGTTATTCAAATATTATACTTTAGTAATCTTTATAGTAGTCACATTTCAATATCATTTCTAAAATATTTTTTCACTGCTTGGAAAATAATTACATTGCTAGAAAAGTATTTCATAATACTTTCGTTCTACCTAATTTTTCTATGATGGAAATGTGAAAAAAACACTCCCTGTCTTTGGGGGTTGGAAAAAAAAGTACAGTTCTGTAAGCATATGTGATATTGCCACAAGAGTCATAAGAACTCCTGCAACTAGGCTTACTGTGATCAGTGATTTATGTTCTGGAAATAGCTCCTGCAGTCAATAAGTCCCCACAAATATTTACAGTACAGTTGATGGGCACAGACCAGAGGTTTTTTTAATGATACCTTCCTAAAAATATACAGTAAATGTATAAAAGAACTATTGTAGAGGGAGAAAGACCTATGTGAGGGAGATTCAGTCTACAAATTAGTGATTCCATTCTTAGTCACTGATTTACAACAAGTACCATTCTATGAGAAATTCAAAAGAGAAAGGGCTGCACTCACAACTTCATGTTTAAATTATGAACGAGAGGCCTTCCTCTCATACTACCGGCAGCCACATTCTGCGACTTTCATCCCTTCGTATTCGTATTTCAGGGTGGGGGTTCCAGCCTCATCTTTATAAAGCATGGAGATGGCTTCCAGCTTTGTGGGAACACAACAGGCCTTGACAGCTTTCTTGGGGTTTTTGTAATGGACCAGGGTCTGGACAATCGCATGCTTGGTTGGGGTGACATTGTCAGTCAGAGGATAGAAGCAGCCCCCTTTGCACTGAAATGCCTCGTAATCTGGAGGAGCAATGATCCAGTTCCAGCCAATTTCTTTAAAATTCACATGGAGGGTTGTTTTCCGGCAATGATTGAGCTCAATACTTCGCTTGCTTCTGGACAGGGAGTGATGGGTTCCGTGGACAGGCCAAGAATTCCGCCTGTGGGCAGCATGGTCCTTCACTAAACTCTTCAGCACATCCTCCTGTTCATGGGCCACCATTTCCTGAAGCTCTGCGTGGTTTGCTTTGACTCTTTTGTTGTGGTCATTAGAAAACAATATCAGGGAAGGTAGATGGTTTGAGTCAGGAGCCACGCTGATGTTCAGATGCTCACAGTTGAAACCACTTGGATCGTAGCTCTTCACGGCAGTCTCCAACCGGTTGACAGTCCTGGTCTTTTCTGCCTTGACCCATTTTTTCACAGTGCTGGACACATCAAAGGTCACCCAGCCACATCCCTGGATTTCTCTGGAGGCAAGGAAGTTCTGTACACCCTCTGCTTCCCCCCAGTTACCCCCTTCATGCACATCATAGATTACTACGTTTCCATGAACAGGAGGAAAACACTCTTTATGACACGCAATGTGGATCCTCAGCTCAGCTTTAGTTACTTCTTCATGCCATGGGATGGAAACGTTGAAGAGCAAGATATATTTCTGATTTATTTCCAGTGAAGACAGAGAAGAAATATCTGATGGAGAAAATGATAAACACTGTTATAGTGATGATTGACTCTCTCTAGCAAGAAAGGAATTTGAACCTGAATATCAGTACATCCAGTGCTGAACATTCAACACTTCATTACCAGTATTACTAAAATGCTAACATGAAACCAAGTAAAGGAATTAAATTATGCCTGTATAAGTAAAGTCTAGTATTAGAAATATGGGGAAATGGACATGTCTTCCAGCATATTATAAACTACCTTGAATCATTGATTGAGATGGGTGACTATAGAAATTGAATAAATAAATAAAATATTATTGATGAAAAAGAAATCTTCTATATGTAAAAAACAAAACAAAACCCAATGACATAGCGGTTAAGGTGCTGGACTAGCAACTGGGAGTGAGTGTTTGGGTATAGAAGTTGGTTTGATGATTTGAGCTTAGCCTTCCCTCTTAGGCCCAACTCACCTCACAGAATGGCTGTTGTAGGGAAATAGGGAGAGGAAGTACCAAGGGAGGCCGCCCGCCCTCTTGTTTACAAATATAACATCTAGAAATTGCAGGGAAAGGAGTTTTGCACAATGAAAAATCAGACGTCCTCAAAAAATGACAATTTTTTTCCAAATAAATAAAAAATAAGTAAGTAGTTATATTGTTCTAATCACAAGAACTTTGTGGAGCGAGCTGAGCTGAGAGACTTTCTGCCTGTCAGAAAGTTACTGAATGGGTTATCATGACTGAGGGGGCCTCAGACCAGGCTTTCCTGGGTTCTAACCCAACACTAAGCGTTTCACTACACGGGCTCTGTCTAAAAAGAGATTAGGGGAACTTCAAAGAATGGATAATTTACATGGTTTCGTTTGAACAATTAGTATCCATTGGGAAAGTTATCAGCCTAAAATTCTGCTGTAGTCAAAAGGCCAAGATTAAACTGGGTAGACTTTTATTTAAAAAAAAAAATCTCTCTTGAAGGCTTCTTAGAGACTTTAGCACTTTATATGGGCTCTAAATCTATGTTTATCAAAAGAAATTGGAGGCATTAGCTGGTTTCTTTGCCTAAATGTGTGAATGTTGCTAATGATGTGTTCAGTATTTTATCTGTGACTTTGAGTTGGTGGGATACAGAGAGGAAGCCTTATATAAGGGGGAATGGGACATTTGCCCATCTTTTCTCCTTCCATATAATCTTACTTGTGTGTTTATTACATTTTTGAACCATCTGTAACGCTTGGATGGCTCTGTGTTAATCGATCAGTTCATTAAATGCCTTTCAGAAGAAGAGTTCCATGTTGTTCCATGATGAGCAGGGTTGGGACTTCTTCCACGAAGCCAAAGACATTAGTAAGTAAGCACACAATTAATGGTACTTTCTTGTATGTTGAGGAGACAGGCTGTTAAGCCCTGCTTGCATTTGTCCTCAGTTTTTAGGGCAATTGACCTGTTTCTGAATCTCCTCTGAAAAAGCCATTGCAACCAAATAGTCCCATCCTAACATTAGTTCTAGCTTTTTCTTTTTCTTTTTTAATTTAGTACTTAAAAACCTCTTCCTCCTGGAGCAGAGCTGAAATTTTTTTACTCCACCTGGCAATACTGTAAAAGGATGCAGCTGATAGCCAAGACTAATGTACAGTTCAGCCAGATTAATTAGAAAAACCTCAAAGCATTAGGCCATTATCAAAGCCAGATAGTTGTTGGCTCAGGAGAACACACAAGTCAGGAGGAAATGAAATGGCGTTGGCTTTCTTTTGGTTTCACGACCCACCCACCCTACCCCAGCAAATGTTCATGACTCCAGAGGTTCCTAGAACACCCAGAGATTACTCACGGCTGCACTGCATGCTTTAGCTCAGTGGTTCTCAACCTGTGGGTCACAACTCCTTTGGGGGGGTCAAATGACCCTTTCACAGGGGTCACCTAAGACCATCAGAAAGCACATATTTTCGATGGTCTTAGGAACCGAGCCATAATTTTATGGTTGGGGGTCACCACAACATGAGGAACTGTATTAAAGGGCTGTGGCATTAGGAAGGTTGAGAACCACTGCTTTAGCAGAACTGTCAACCTGCACTTTAAAGAAACTATATAGAAGTACTAACATTCATCTGAGAAACTTATGTAAATTACATTGATAACTTATTGGTGCTTTCAATCTTCTTTTTTAAAGCTTCCATTTTTACATCTTACATTATAAAAGAAAACAACTGAAGAATATTTTTAAAAAGCCATATTTGAATGGAATTTAGGATCCCAACTGCCACCTCAAAACACTGTAGCTTACCCATTTCAGACTACTCATACCTTCAGGTCTGAAGCTGCGCACAATGTTGGCAATGGGACTGGAGGACTTGTCCTGGGTGTATCGGTTGTATAAATCAATCATGAATTGGGGGGGTTCCTCTTTGATCTTTTCTTGTGAAGGTATCGCCGATAAGTTCAAGTTCCTTAAAAGATCCACTTTCAGTTTCTCTAGAAAAGCCTTAAAATTGAAATAGGCCTCTCCCTCCCTATTTCCAAGTTCACCCGAAGATTTGTAAGAATTGTCCTTGGTGGGTAAACTGTGCTCGTTTCCCAGGAGGGTTCCGCTTTGTAGGACAATGAGGATGGCATACAGAAGAGTCCAGGCACCAAAATATAACATGTTGTTGAATTTCCAAGGCTGGGGGACAACAAATGATCCAGAACAGCAAAGTTTTGTCTGATGAAGTCTGAAGAACATGCTGTGAATTTAATAAAAGAGTCTGTCACTTTCTGAAGCTGTGTTTTTGCTGTGTGTGTGTGTGTGTGTTCTTTCCCAGCCCCTTGTGCATCTTCAGATTGGTTGTCCACTTGCCCTTATCTCAACCATTGATGTTCCAGTCCAGCCTCTTATCTATTGAGGCTCTTCACTAATGAAGATTCTATAAACATCAGGCAAGCCCAGATGGCTTGTGGCATCCAGGAAAGAATCTGTTTGTTTTGGGGTCATCATTGCCTAATTATGTTCCTTTATCGTTTCCTTGCCAGCAACAATACATATTTTAAGATTCTTGGGGAAGGCAAGACTGTTTTCTTGGTTCCCACACCAGGCGAAATCAAAATGAGAATGAACAAGAAAAACTCATTTTGATTAGCCCTCATGTACACGTCACCTAGGTTGAGGAATTCTGTGTTTTCTGTTACAAGGTGCAACAATCCCGTCATTGAATATTAAATATTTGAAACTTCCCCCATTATCTTTCCATTGCAATTGCTTTTACACAGAAGGTTCTATGCAGTCTTTTCAGTCTTCCCTCGCTAATCAGCACTGTGTGTGCATATGCCAAGGCAGTTAACACAAAGACAGTCTTCCACATACACACACACACACACACACTGACAATCTGAGCAGAAATACTGATGAACTTTCAAATATCTCCTCCTTCTCCCATTCTGCACCGTGGCGTAGGGCCCCTTTTGCATGAGCACAGGCAACATGGCATGTGTTTCCTTGGCGTGGGGCCCTGGGACACGCAAGTGCTTTGAGGAAGGAAGGAAGGAAGGAAGGAGGCTGTTCTTGTGGCTTCTCCAAAACAAAAACATCTTCTGGGTCAGTTATGTCTGGGAAACCTTTGTGCTCAAGACTGCTTGAGTCTTTTCTGAGGCTGGTCTTCCACGTGTGACGGATGTTTCGGTTTTTGACAAACCATGGGAAACCTGTATGTTAAAAAGAAAGAAAACCATTTTGGGCAGAACCAGGATGGAGGCGAAGTCCACTGCCCTTTGTACTGCTATCAGACTGCAGTTGCCCCCCCCCCCCCCCATCCCCACCTCAAGGCAGGAGGATATAACTGGATCAAGCCAAAGTTGATTTTTGGGGAGGAGGCATGTGCTGGCCCTTCCTTGGCTCGGCCCACATGTTCCTCTGCTCCCCTGGGCTTGGACCCTCCCCAAACATCTGAGAGGAGAACCCCCAGTGGTCCTCGATATCCCACACAGGGGTGGGTGAGTTCCAGAGGAACTGTCAGTGCTTAACAAAACCCAAAAGAAATGACGGGAGACAGGAATCTGATTGATTGGGATGGTCTTCTAGGTAGGTGAGAAATATTGATTTTTATTTCACAGGGTTGATATGGTCCATTAGACACAGGAGGACAATCTGTGCCTGCAGATGTTGCTCCTTCCTTTGATATATTCTCTGGGTTGGACAGAAACATCCACCAGATCCAAAAGTATAATTTACAAAACTGTAAATTATAGTTATTTTGGTTTTAACAAATAGCAACACGTTGCTATTTTTCATAATTCAAGTTGATATAAGCTTACCAACTTAAATTAAAAACAGCACACATTGCTATACCTTCCATTTTGTAAAACAATACACTAGGACTAGGTGAGAAGGGTGTCATAGAAGTTTGATAATAAACAAAAATAGACAATTTATTATAAAAATTGCATTAAATGTTTTAACAGGGTGCCTTTTTTTGTCAAAGGTCCTCACTCGTTTGACCTTTGAACATCCCTAGAAGAGCAACCTGTTCTCTGACGTTTGCAAATTCTTGTGTGAAGGGCTCCCTTAGACTGCCTGTTGGCCTCTGGGCCTGATTTTTGATAGACCCTCTGAATTTGAAGAAGAGAAAGCCAAATTTTCCTTCTGTCTAATGCATGTATTCACGGGCTCCAGATGCCTCATCCCACCGGTCTGAAGGAGAGTGATGAACTGGTTTTGCTGACGGCCCAAAGCTTCTTCCCTGACCTGCTTCGGGCAGTCAGTGGGAAAGAACAGAACAACAATGGCGAAAGGACACGAGGCTCCCATTCTATTAGCCTCTGAAGACAGTCAGAGCTGATTTGTCAAAGCAGCTCAAGCAGGACAGCCCTGGTGCCTATCACGCTCTTATATTAATCAGGGAAAGTTAATCTGCGAGAACATTAATGAATACAAATTGCTCCCAAAGCCCGATGAGGCATTAAATTCATTCTCCATAATCGTGGTTCCTATTATCTCCCAAACAGAGATTCCTGTCAGGCCACTCAAGGATGGTCAGAGATGATGAAGACAAATGATCAGCTTTGGAGGAACATGCTTCCCTCCATTAGCATCTGAGTGCCCTTAATGTGGAGGATGGTTTCACCACAGCCCCAGCTTCAGAAACTGGGTGCAGCTGCTTGCAACAAAATATTTAAATTATCTTGTTATAAGGGATATTTTTGCAGAAACCAGCCCTGTGTGAATATATATGGTGTACCTACAAATATTGCATCCTTTATGAGACCTGAGGACAGCTAATTGTGAGGGGCGGGTCGCCCACCCCCCATTATATCTTCCAATACAGGGAATTTGTCCCCTAAGATACAGGCAGCCCTGCCTTGAGAAACGGAGGGGGCTTCTCCCCTGTTCAGGCAGGAAGAGAAGGACATGACTGCGCAGCCCTCCAAAGAGCGAAGGATCTCCGAAACAAACGCCTCCCTTCCACGGAGGCTGTGGAGATTCAGAGGGAGGTGAGGTTAAAGGCAGTCCTCAACTTACAGCAGGTGGTTGAGTGACCGCTTGAAGTTACAATGGCAGAGAAAAAAGTGACTTACGGCCATTTTTCACACTTAAGACTGTTGCAGCAGCATCTCCCCCTCCCCCATTGTCATGTGATCAGAATTCAGGGTTTTGGCAGCTGACTCCTATCTATGAGTGTCTTGGAGTGTCTTGGGGGCCATAGGATCCCCTTCTGTGACCTTCCTGTGACAAGCAAAGTCAAAGGGGGAAGCCAGATCCACTGAACAATCATGTTACTAACTGAATTGCAGTGATTCACTTAACAATGGTGGCAAGAAAGGTTGTAAAATGGAGCAAATCTCATTTAATAAATGTCTCAATTAACTACAGAAATTTTGGGCTCAGTTGTGGTCATAAATTGAGGATTACTGTATAAACATAAGCTATAATCGCCACATCGGTTAAAATATCCAACCCAGACTCCAGGTGGGGCATTTCCTCCCTCACCCGTGGACGGTACCGTTTAAGCCCTGCCCCTTCCTTTGAGCTGGGGGGAAGCCTTACCGCTTCCTTCAATGGGGTTCACGCAGCACCTTGTTCGAGCAGAGAGCAGCAAAGTGGAGGAACTGCACCGTGTGTGGGAAGCTTGAATGGTTGGAGGCTTTCCATTCCCTTTGTTCTTTCTACAGTCGCCTCAGTTTGACTCTTCTCCCTCAGCTGGTCTCATGGCTACAGACATTATTAAGGTCTCCAGAGGCAATTAAACAATGCAATTACGTTACAATTGAGGCTGTTGTCTGTTTCCTGTCTCCCTGTGGTGGAAATGATGCTTCTCATTGTGTGCAATTACAACCAGAAGATACTTCCTATGACTTCAGGTAACAGATAAAAGATAACAAATAATCACAGTTGGAAGGGACCTTATAGGTCATCTAGTCCAACCTCCCGCCCAAGCGGGAGACCCTACACCATTTCTGACAAATGGCAGTCCAATGTCTTCTTGAAAGTATCAAGTGATGACGCTCCCATAACTTCCGAGGGCAAGGTGTTCCATTGGCTGATTTGTCTCACTGTCAGAAAGTTTCTCCTTATTTTCAGGTTGAATCTCTCCTTGTTCAGTTTCCATCCATTATTCCTCGTCCAGCCTTCAGGTGCCTTGGAAAATAGCTTGACCCCTTCTTCCTCTCTGGGGCAGCCCCCAAATATTGGAAGACTGCTCTCACGTCTCCCCTTGTCCTTCTCTTCCCTAGACTAGCCAGGCCCAGTTCCTGTAACCGTTCATCATATGTTTTAGTCTCCAGTTGTTCTTCTCTGCACTTTTTCTAGAGTCTCAACATCTTTTTTATAATGTGGTGACCAAAACTGGATGCAGTACTCTAGGTGTGGCCTTACTAAGGCTTTATAGAGTGGTATTAATACCTCACTTGATCTTGATTGTATCCCTCTGTTAATGCAACTTAGGATTGCATTGGCTTTTTTGGCTGCCGCTGCACACTGCTAGCTCCTATTTAGCCGGTTGTCCACTAAGACTCCAAGATCCCTCTCCCAGTGACTGCTATTGAGCCTGGTTTCACCCAGTCTGTATGTGTCCTTTTGGTTTTTCTTGCCTAAATGTAGGACTTTATTTTTCTCTACATTGAATTTCATTTTGTTAGATACGGCCCAGTGTTCTAGTCTGTCAAGATCCACCTGGATCTTGAGCCTATTTTCTTGGGTGTTAGCTATTCCTGCCAGCTTATTATCATCTGCAAATTTGGTAAGTTCCCCTTCTATTCCCTCGTCTAAGTTGTTACTGAAGATATTGAAGAGTCCTGGGCCTAAGATGGAACCTTTGGCATCCCACTGCTTACTTCCCTCCATGTAGACTTAGACCATGGAAAAGTCCTTCGTAGTTCTGGAAGACCACTGCAATTATACATTAGCCTTACACCTTCTATTTATTCAGTTACATTTGAATAACTGATTGCCTGGATCTATTTCAATCAGTTCTTTACTTGGTTTTTGCATTGCTTTAATCATTAGGGTGGATGATTTATTCCAGATGGAGAATCTGATCCCATTCAACCACCCAGATTCTTATTGCTTTCAGCATCATGGACCTCGGTATCTTTCAGGACCTCTTGGCTGTGATGGGCCAGGAGTCATAGCTGTTCAGTGGTTCTAGTCCTTTCTTCAGGAGACTCATTGAAGAAGATGGTGCTGAAAAACTTCAGACAATCTAGGTGCTTGGCCCATTATCAATTTCACCTTTCTGAGATTAGAATTGGATTTGCACAAACAGGATTTCAAGATCTCTGATAAGTGAATTGATTGGGGGTGGGGAAGCTATTAAGAGTGCTTGCTCTAGTAACAGGCTAGTCTGCTTTCAAGTTCGTTGTTTCTGTCATCTTTTGATGTCTTACAAATTCATATCTTTGTCCCCAAAGACATTTCGCCTTTGGTGGGGTCATTCGGAATTGACCTTTGGGAACAAGCTCTGTCCAGCCCTACCACCTAATGCCACAGAAACCATTGGAGGGGCTAGATGAGTGGGGAGAAGCAGAGATGAAATCCAGAGAAGGTGGAGATTCTGCTGGTAAATAGCAAAAGGATTTGGAGATTGATATGAATCCACTTCGGTTCTGCTTCTATGTAAGGCTCCACTCCGCCAAATGGCCGTTTTTGTTTAGTTTAAAACAGCCAGTCAATATTCTGACAGCATCTCTGTGCAACTATTGCCCAATTGTTCATAGGTTCATAGCTGAAAAGAGCCCGTGTGGACCTGGCTTTCCTTGTCAACATGAGAAGATGCCGTGCCATGACCACCCTCGTCTCTCTCACTGCACAGAGAATAGAGCTGCAGGAAGCTTGTGGATGGGAGGAAGGCAGTCCTGCAGCTCTGTGTCTCTGGCTGGTAGAAAGGGCCTTGTTGGGCCCTGCCTCCTCTTCAGCCGGCTTCAGCAGGCAGCAGAGCTGGGCAGGTCCTCTCCCTGAAGTGGCTGGTGGTGCTGCTTCAAAGCAGGCATTCTGGGGAGGGAAAGTGCAATGTTCTGAGTGAGTAGGGCCACTCGATTCCTAGTTTGCCTGTTAACACATTCATTCATTCAAGTCAATGAAATGACTTGACATTCAGTGAAAAGCTATGAAAAGCCACATATGAGTCAAAATGACAGAATCAGGACTTATTCAACTGAGCCCTTGTTTTCAACAGCTCTTTCCAATCCCTCACTCTAGAGTTTTATGCTGAAATGAGCACAGCTGACTGGGTGAGAAGAAATTTAATATTGTCTGGCAAGAACTGTCTCCCCAGGTGCTATGACAGGGAAAAGCACGGTGTGCTCCCTGGGCAGGGAATCTCTTTGTGTTAACATCAATAAGTGACAAATGGAAGAAAGCAAAGAACAGATGGTGACACATTTCTGCACTGCCACAGTGCTGGCAGCCTCAGGAATAGTGCAGACCAACTTCAGCAGTGGCTTGTCTGTTTAACCAGTGACATCACCAAAGTAAAGAAAGCCCAGGGATGCAGATGGCATCAGGTCATGACCCAAATCGGGTATGATGTGCATAGGCCCCCCACCCCCAGGTTGGTGTCACCAGCATCGTCTCCAGCTGAGTCAAGGCAAACCATTTTTAACTCCAAGTTCTAGATCTAAGTTAAAGTTACTCAATTATTTCTAGTCTTCAGATGCTCAACTCTGTGATTGTAAAGGCTATTTCAAATCACACAACTTATTTATTTATGTATTTATCAAATTTACTTGCTGCCCATCTTGCAATTCAGGTAACTCTTAGCAGTTGCCTGTGTATGCTTAGAACTGAATGGCGTTGGTGGCCACAAACCCAAGTGCAAAAGTTGTCCCACATCCCAGAATGCTGGAGAATTTTTGTCACATATTTGACATGCTTCAAGATACCGGACTGAATGCAGATAAGTGGGGGTCCCTAATTCCAGACAAGACTGGAATTGCACCAAGACGAATGTGCTTGCCTGCTGCAGATGGACAGGCAGGCTCTTTGTCTCTATTTAATGTGGGGCACTCTAAAAGTGTTAAGATCCTTCTCAGCATTTGAGCGGGGGTGGGGAGTATGAATCTTGGGGTTTCAGCATAGAAAGATGGGTGGTTAAGCAATATGAAGTATGTATGTTTAGAGAGAGCATGAGAGACAGCCGGGGGGGAGGAGTGGGAGATAAATAAGATTAATCCTATTTAATATCTATGCAGATAAACAAACAAACAAGATGTGTAAGCTATTTAATATCTTTGTAGAGGTCCTGTTTGGGAACACAGCAGAGGTCCTAATAGATTTTCACAGATAGTTGTTTCAAAATAAAATCTTTTGAAACACTAAGAAAAATCTAAACATTGCCTTTGATAATTATCCTTTTTGAAATAAGATGCCATATACACCACAGGACTATTTTTGTCCATTTTTCTAATAGTACTGGCTTTTATAGAAGCCCGGGAGAAGGGATATGCTTTTCTAAAGGTATCTGACAGTTGTCTGGCCAGAGTATGGGGACACAGTGAATCTTCAAGCGTAGATAAATCTATTGAACAAAATGTTGTTGGGGCTGTTCTTGTTTGCTTCCACAAATACATGGTGGGGAAACCAGATGGTTGATGCTGATCGTGTCTCTTATTTGATGGGTTAAGACTCAGGTCCCACTGTCCTTTGAAGCCATTTTTCCATTTTGTAAATAAATAAATAAATAAATAAAATCTTTTTGTGCCCTCTCATATTAAAACGGGTGAAAGTTACACGCTTGGCTGTAGGTCAACCACAGATAAAATGGTACACAAGGAAACAGTGACACCTGCTGGCTGGTAATGTTGCAAAGAACTTGAAAATTCGCTTATTGCTTTCACCAACAAAATGATTCATTACTATCTAATCAGGTGAGGAGAGCCAATTTGGTGACCTTGCCAAGAAAACAGCGGGAGTCTCTGTGGATCAGACATGATGGAATGGAAAAGAGAAAATATTTCAATGTGGTATTGCTCAACAAGAGTTAAGGGTTAGGGGAACCTTTTCCAAGGGTATTTGTTTAACAACCACTTCATTCAACAACTAAGATTCCAGCTGCAATAGTGGTCATTAGGCGTAAGCAAGGCCTATCTACAAAGGGTTGTGAGGGTTTGGGTTTTTTTTTTATTTTGAGCTTAAGACCAAGCTCAATCTCTGACAGTGTAATTTTCCTGACTATATTTAATTAATTTCATTGATTTAAGAATAAGGCTTTAGTTGTGGGGTTTATTGTATTTGCTGACTGGCCAAAGGCAGTAATTAAAATGTATTCATTCATTATACAATTTTAAGTATTGTATTAATTCAAATATAGCACAACAAGATGAAATTCTGCAAACCGGGAAAAACATACGTTGCATAAAAACACATAAGACATGCATACACAATACAGAAGGAAAACACATCACAACTGAAGAATAAAGTTTTAAAGGTTACAGCATCAACTCAAGTTTACAATATTCACCTAAAGACAAATCATACTTTATTTCCTACCAATGAAAATATGGGCCCTGCCCCTTTCATAGTTGCATTGGTGGACGTGATCCTAAGACCAACTGAGAAATGTGATAACTCTTTCAATGTTTCCATCTTGTGATGTCCATATCATATGAGAGTGTCATGAAAAAGGAAAAACTGTTTTATGATTGCCTTTTACAGTGACATCTAAACATGTCAGAATTGTAAATTATTCAGCCATAGTAGGGATAGTATTTTTATCTAAGCAATTTATTGCCCCTCAAAATGCTACCCATCTCTGCAACTGGGGTTAACAACCCTGATCTTTCTTCCCATGTATGATAATATCATAAGGCTTTGTCATGCTGGTGTACAAAAGCAGACTCAGAAATACCTAAGGTAAGCAATAACAATTATATGTGTGTATACAGGTTATATTTTACTCCTCAAAGATTTAAAGCCATATGGGATACTGAGATGAACTATTAATTTATGAAGAGTAGCATAATATATTTTACTAAATACACACACTAATCAGTTGCCCATCTAGAACCACTTCCAAGGGATGAAATTATACTTTTAGCATTCTCATAAAAAATGTTTCAGTTTTAAAATGCTACCATATTAACTTATGAAAGGAACTTTGAAACTGAAAGACATGAAGTTTTCATGAAAGAAAGAAGAGTGCTTGAATCAAATAAATTTGTTCCACTTCTTCCTTTATATCTAAATAAAATATTGATTTAGGAAACTGAGGTTCAGAACATGGCTAGAAAGGGAAATAAATCAGTGCATACACAGTTAGGACAGTATTTAAAAGCCCCCATTTGGAATTCAAACAAATTAGAAGAAAATTCCCTATGATTTAATATTGTAGTTAAGATAACAACATTGTTATCTAAGCTTTCTTCTGAGTTTTCTTCTATCTCCTTCTATCCTGGTGCAACTATATTCGAACACTAACATTTATCCACAGTGTGGGTTTCAGAAGTCCTGTTATTATCCTTCAAGCCCAGCTCATCATCTTTCTTGAAGATCATCTTTCTTGAAGATTTCGACTGCTTTAAAT
Source organism: Bungarus multicinctus (assembly GCA_023653725.1). Classification (NCBI taxonomy): domain Eukaryota; kingdom Metazoa; phylum Chordata; class Lepidosauria; order Squamata; family Elapidae; genus Bungarus; species Bungarus multicinctus. The sequence continues at coordinate 56,311,164 of CM042851.1, read as the reverse complement.
GGTGATCTCAGAGCCCCATAAAAGACACACCCTCCCCGCCCCCATTGAGCTGCCATTCTGATCCAACGGAAACCACAGTATTCATGTTTAGTGCACCAAGGCTCCCCATGACAGAGACCAGCAGAGCTGAATTCAGTCACAAGCATCCTTGTTTATACAGCTAGCAGCTCCATCTACACTGACTTTCCTACGTTGGGCGGATGCCTTAAGAGTCCATGTTTTCAGACACTGAAGTGGAATTCAACCCAGTGTTTACAGTGCTTCTCTTCACATCTTGAGTTGCGATTAAGAAGATGAGCCTGAAGTCTTGGATAACTGCAGGCTGTCCTTACTGGGAATCCCTACTCTGGACATTCTTCAGAGCTTCAAGAGCTATTTCATAGCAAAACATGTACTGTTCCTGGATGAGGAGGAGAAGAAAAAAACAGCCAGTTACTTTCCCAGGAGAGGCTGAAGGAAACAGATCATCTATCAGGTTTCAGCACGTCCATGCAAATTCACACTGAAATAGAATTATTTGGTATCTGTCGTAGTCAAAAGAGGAGAAAGGGACCCTTTAAAGACATGCAGTGCTGATCTAATAAACGAGAACTCAGCCATCTGCTGTGTCCAGTTTTACTTTGCTACTTGTCTATATCTGAACGTGTGCTTTTATTCTTTCCAGGCAAATATTTTCCTCTGTATCCGTACATTTGTGTTATTCACCCTGCATCTTCCCAAGCTGTTCTCCTCAATGTCTTGGAGGGAATGGACCACTTGGCTTTCCCTCCAGGCAACAGTTATTGATGAGTGTGATTAGAGAGTGTAGTGCAAATAGTGTGATTACCAATCAGTGTAAATGATCAGCAATTAGTGTAATTTAATTGATTAGTAAAATTAGTGATTTAGTGAAATTAATTGACCAGTATTAGTATAATTAATTGATTAGGATGATTGTTGCTTAGTTAAATTATTTGACTAGCGTGATTAGTGTAATTGATTAATTGGTGCAATATTGGCTATATTGATTACCCAAATATCTTACCTACCATGCCAGGAAAAAAAATCCAATGCCAACCCACAATCCCAAAAGAAAGAAATCCTCACCAATGAACCACCAGACTCCTGCACATGCCTTATATGTAAAGAAACTTTAGGGGAGAATGAAAATTCCATCAAATGTTCCCTATTTGACAACTACTCTCAACATGGCTGTTTGGGATTACCCAAGCAAATTGCTCAATTCCTAGAAACATCCAACCATGCATTTCCAAGTTTCTGCCCACCACGCAGATCCAAACTGGACAAATATATTGCCCTGTTCGAAAGAGTTGATACCATAGAAACACAAATAACATCCCTTGACACCATAGTAGCATCTCTGGACACTATAAAAAAAACAAGATTAACTAACCTTGAAAAAAAAAGACACAAAAAATCGAACATCCAATAGTTATAAACCACATCTCTACCCAACAACTGCAACCACAACCCAATCCACAAAAATCCACAAATCCAACAAATAATGAGATCCCAATCCTCATCAAAGAAGGCGTCGAGTGCAAATGGAAGCGTCCCAACGCCATCTTATTTGGTCTAGAAAACAACAATGACAATGATGACATCACAAATGTACGCAACATCATCAGTGACTACCAAGCATCTCCCCTGATGAAATACTTGACATTTCCCGCATCGTCCCAGAGTTCAAAAATGATGACAGGTTGTTGGCCCCACGCTTCTGCAGGGTCGTTTGCAAAAATGAATTAAGCAAATGAAATTTCATTTACGCTATAAATTCAGGGGTGGGTTTCTACCAGTTCTGTCCATCTTTGTAGAACCGGTAGCTCTGAAGAGCAGCAGATGTAGAACCAGTTCTACGTCTACTGATGTTTTTGCCCACCCACCCGCTCGGGCTCTTACCTGATCTTTATTTCTTGATTTTTCAACTTCAGCTGCCGAACGAGGCACAGCTGCAGTTAAAAAAGCAGGAAAAGAGGGCTGTTTCAAAGGCTGCTTCTCTGCACGCAGCGTGCTAATGACGATTTACAGGCGTGGGCCTTCCCAGCGTGCAGGGAAGCACATCATCAATCACCAACCCTTGTAAATCCTGAACCGGTAGTTAACTCTGTCGTATCCCACCCCTGTATAAATTCACTCACCAAGAGCAACACCAACCATATGAACCTCCGTTCTCGCCCTGACCTAACCTTACAGCAAAGTGTACGATTCCGTGAACTATGCTCTGAGCTCAAAAGACTCCATGAACAAGCAGATACTAACCTATACATTGACTACTGCACAGAATGTATCAAAAGCAAGACTGTCAACTTACATCCCAATAACTATCACCCCAACATCCAACATTAGGCATGCACGCCCATTACTTCCTCCAGACCCATTACTACATATCTAAAATACAAACTACCCAACGCAAGAAGCCTTGCAAACAAAATGCATGATTTCCTCATCTTATTAAGCATGGCCACATTCGATATTATATTTGTCTGTGAGACGTGGTTGAATGCATCTTTTCCAGACCCTATTACCACAGTCAGAGAATATCACATTTATTGGTCAGATTGTGAAATCCGTAGAGGAGGTGGAGTTGCTATCTTCTATAAAAAATCTCTAAATTTAAAAAAGATTCAAATTACACAGGAACTTGCTCTTCCAGAGACCATCGTCTGTGAACAGTCCTCAAATACCACAATCTGCTTCTTATTATGCTACACAGCCCCATATTTTGTCATAGTTCAAGCAAACAACCTAACTTCACTGCTAACGTGGGCTGCCTCTTGCCCACACCCTCTTATTTTCCTTGGTGACCTCAATCTACCTCTTATAAATTGGATCCTAAATGAATGTACATCCGAACCCATACATACACCCCTGTGCAACGCCGTTACTACACTGGGACTGGATCTAACTAACTGTAACTAACAACACTAGACTCAACAACTGCCTTGACCTCATCTTCTGCAACAGCTCAAACTCAATATATGGCCTACAAACACAAGAACCCTTTTCAAACAGTGACCACAGTATGATTGACTATTGTCTCAATTTACACTCTCACAAAGAGGATCGTAATGATGGATCCCAAAAATACAACTTCAAAAAAGTCAACTATGATCTCATAGATGCCGACCCATCATCTCTAGATTGGCACATTCTGTTCTCTAGCTGTAATACTACAGAAGACCATTACAATGCATTCTTGCTTGAACTTGAAAGAGTCATTAAACTATATGTACCATTAGTATCCCCAAAAAACCAAAACAAAAAAACAAGTTATCCATAACAATAAGGAAACTTCAATTTAAAAAATCGCTATGGCGTAAAAACAAACCTACCTACGTAGCAAACTTTAAAAACCAATATAACACCTTATGCTGACAGATAAAGGCAGAATGCACAAATTACCACTGCAAACAAGAGGAAAACCTCCTACGTACAAAATCCACCTGCGCCTTCTATAATTTTGTAAACACCAAACTTAAAGGCTCAAGAACCATCCCACTCCTAAAAGGACCAAAAGGGAAAAACTGCAGCGATGAAGCTGTTAAGGCCAACCTCTTCAACACATTCTTCAGTTCAGTCTTTGTAAACAGCAATGGCTCATACCCCACATTTCCTAGTCGTACCACAACTAACTGTAATTATCTACTATATATTGACTTTACAGAAGATAACGTAGAAAAGGCACTACGTAACCTAAAACCATCCCTATCTATTGGTCCCAATGGATTGTGTGCATACTTCTTTAAAAAGCTCTCCTCTGCCATAGCAGAACCCCTAAGCATTATATATGAGATATCATTCAGAACCAGCTCCTTACCGAACTTCTGGTCCTTAGCTACGGTCATCCCTATCTTCAAAAATGGTGAGCCTAGCCCGGTTGAAAAGTACAGACCAATCTCACTGTGTTGTGTCACGTGCAAAGTCATGGAATCAATCATTAACCAATTCATCACCCTCCATTTAGAGTCAAACAACCTACTCTTCAAAAACAATTTGGTTTTAGGAAAAAATTGTCCTGCAACCTACAACTCCTACACTGCAAAAACATACGGACTACTCTACTCGACCAGGATAAAGCAATAGATGCAATTTATATAGACTTCTGCAAAGCCTTTGATTCAGTGGTACACGACAGTGGTACTGTTAAAACTAAACTCTTGCGGCATTTCCGGATCCCTTCATAAATGGATTACTGTGTTCCTGTCAAACAGGCAACAAATAGTTAAAATAGGGAGCACTATATCAACCCTGCTCCAGTTAACAGCGGTGTCCCACAAGGCAGAGTTCTAGGACCTATACTCTTTATACTCTATATAAATGACCTTTGTGATCACCTTATAAGCAACTGCGTCCTCTTCACGGATGACGTAAAACTATTCAACACCACTGACAATGCTACTGTCCTTCAAAATGACCTTGATTATGTGTCTGAATAGTCAAACAATTGGCAACTCCAAATCTCGACCAACAAATGCTCTGTCCTTCACATTGGTAAAAAAAATCAGTACACCAAATACAAGGTAGGTAGATAGGACCTCGTTGATGACCCTCACTCTGTCAAGGACCTTGGAGTACTCATATCAAATGAGCTAAATGCCAGAGCTAACTGCAACAGCATTGCCAAAAAGGCATTAAGAGTTGTAAATCTAATCTTACGGAGATTCTCCTCCGGAAATATTGAATTGCTAACTAGAGCATACAAAACTTTTGCTAGACCAATACTCGAATACAGCTCATCAGTCTGGAATCCACACTGTATATCAGACATTAATACAACTGACCAGAAGTATTTCACGAGAAGAGTACTATACTTCTCTGCTCGCAACAGAATACCCTACACCACCAGGCTTGAGATTTTGAGCTTGGATAACTTTGAACTACACCGCCTATGGTTGAACTTAAGCATGGTATACAGAATTATCTGCTACAATTTCCTACTATTCAATGACTACTTCAGCTTTAACCACAACAATACAAGAGCACACAACAGGTACAAACTCAATGTAAACCGCTCCAAACTCGATTGCAGAAAGTATGACTTCAGCAACAGAGTGGTCAATGCATGGAATTCACTACCTGACTCTGTTGTTACATCCTCAAACCCCCACTCCTTTACCCTTAAACTATCCACTATTGACCTCACCCCATTCCTAAGAGGTCTATAAGGGGCGTGCATATGTGCACCATCATGCCTCCTGTCCCTGTCCTATTGTCCCCATTTATTTGTACCTATTTCCTGTATTCTTACTTATGTTTATACTTATGCCTGTTATCTTGTAAGCAATTGACAAATCAAATAAATAAAATAAAATAAATAACAGCTTTGCTTCCCATGACATCTCAGCAGCTCATTGGAAGAACATCTTCATTTAGGCAGGGAAGCAATAGATAGGGGCACGGGGACGGGGTGTGTATGTGAGAAGGGGGCTGAGACCCAAGTCCAGGCCTGCTGCAAGAAGACCAAAGGGAATCTGCTCTGCCCCAGAGGAAGGCAGTCAGTTCAAATCCTTCACACTTCTAAAGGGGGAAGGTGCCAAGAACAGCAAGAGGGTGAGAGAAGGGGTGGGGGCCCTTCACCATCTCACCTGGGCAAGTTTGGACATCTCAGAAAGCTAAAAGCAAGTCAAAACAACCCAGGCCTCTGGCAGATGGAGGGAGGACCATTCTCCTCCTTCTGCCCTCATGTCTCCCCTGACCCCGTGAAGCAGACTGGTTTTGCGCCCGTATCTGCTTGGGAGGGGGGATTCCTTCTGATGGGTTGAATCTGGACTGATGCCCTCTTGGCAACCTGGCACAAACTTGGGAGCTGGGCTGGGCTATCTTTCCCAAGCATAAAATATGGCAACGTTTTGTGTACTTAACCGGGCCTAGCTTCTGCAGAAAAGAATCAGCGTTCCTCACCTTGGTTTGGATCATTCCAAAGCGCTGGTTCCGCATGTGGGTGACAATCTGCTTGATGTCAAACTGCAGCATGGGGGGGGGGGGAGAGAGAAAGGGGGCTATGTGATACCAGGCATCGCATGGAGCGTTTCGTTATTATTCTTAACATTTTACACAGCAATTTCTAACTTCCTATGTAGCGGGTTGTTGTTGTTGTTTTTGGTTGTTGTTACAGGGACAAAGTTTTGTGAAGAGGTGTTACACTTCTATTTTTACAGACCTCCAGATATCTGGTTGGTGGTGGTCCCTGAGATGTGGGACTGTGGGAGCAATTCACACTCCTTTGAGAAAATAAGCCAACTTTAAAGACCATTTCTGCGCCTGAAGCTCCCCGAAGGAGCTGAATCTTTTAACTCTGCCAGTCTTGGGATGCCAGGAATGGGAGAGAATAATTAATAATGGCCCAAAAGACTCAATTTGAAGATGGATCTTGGCAGACGTTCTGAAACTGTGTAAGGATTTAATCTCGATCTAATTAATTGTGTAATTAATACACAATCTAAAGTGTAGGGAGCGATCACACTCTGGGTCTGGGAACTAAGCAGGAGATATTCCTGATTTTCCTTTCTAAAAAGCTCTTTTGCAATGAGATTCTAAATGCTTTAGGAATGCAGAGCTCAGACCCAGAAGCAGGCATTGGATTCAGATGAAATGGTGCCTCTTGCTGTTTCTATTTTAGAATCCTTTAAAATAAACATTCTAATCACATACAGTTCATATCAGCCTGAAAAAAAAATAGTTTTTAGAAGACGGAAACAGCCCTGGGACTGGAAGGACAGAATGACAGAGCAGGGAGAAGTCTTGGCTTGGGTTTTTTCTCACCCAAGTATTTACTTAGATCTACTGAGAAATCTATGAACTGGTCAGTTCTCAACCAATCAAGTTCACAGCTGAGCTGGTGTATCTGGAGCTTAATCCCCCTTTCCGCTTGCATTGGAAAAGGACTGTGAAGATTGGGTGGTTCTAGGCCTGTTACTTTTTATGCTGCTGAAGGTTTAAGAAGGAAACCTTCATCCAATTTTCTCTCATTCTTTGAAACAGGAAAAGCACAAACATGTTCGCTTTGGGACTTACACACAAATCCTTTTCTATGTAAATCAATACAACATCCACACAAAGCAGCACTCCACTTCTTCCGATCCCAGCACTGCAGTGAGCAACGACCGGGCCTGACTGGTGAGTTTTTCTCATGTAGCGAACAAATTTGACCAGGTGCTGTAACGATTTGGGAGTCCCGTGGTCCGGCCAGTTCGTAAACTGGAGGTGCTGCACAACACGGCTTTCCTGTGTCTGCAACAGAAAGGTACATGGGCAGGTGAAGCCAGGGGTGGGATTCTACCGGTTTTGCCCAGCTCTGTAGAACCAGTAGCCCTGAAGAGCAGCAGACACTGAACCGGTTCTATGTCTGCTGCTGTTTTGGCCCACCCGCCCACCTGGGCTCTTACCTGACCTTTATTTCCTGCTTTTTCAACCTCAGCTGCTTTGCACGGCACAGTTGTGGTTAAAAAAGCAAGAAAAAAGTCCTTTTTCAACTGCTGCACAGCATTGCTCAGCTGTCCAGGCAGCAAGCTGATGACGATTCCCACGCGCACGCAGCAAATCGTAAATCACCGAAACAGTAGTTACACTGGTCAGATCCCACCCCTGGGTGAAGCCCTCTTAATGCGATCCCCAGAACCAGAGAGCCAGGAAGAACCTGACAGAGAACCCTTGCTCAATGCGGGCTTTGCTAGAGACTTTCCCTGGCAGGTAGCAATTCAGCCTCCCTGTTGCCTGGGAGCCTCTTCCACCACCTGGGAGCCCCAGAGTGGGAAAGGTCCCCCTGCTCACTAGGGAGCACTTTTGCAGCTGGATGTACACGGTGGCGCAGTGGTTGGAATGCAAGTCCTGCAGGGCTAACTCCCTGCCAGTTCGATCCTGACTGGCTCAAAGTCGACTCAGCCTTCCGTCCTTCCAAGGAGGGTAAAAGGAGGACCCAGATGGTTAGGGGCAAGAGGCTGACTCTGCAAGCTGCTAAGAGAGGGCTGTAAAGCACTACGAAGCGGTATATGCTAAGTCTAAGGGCTACTGCTATTACTATTAGCAATGTCGTTTTGGGGACAGACTGCACACACTGACAAGCAGAGCCCGATTTTGTTACAGTTCGGCTACGAAACAAAATTACAAATGTTTTGCTTTGCCCAAGAGTAGATGCATTTGTAATGGAAGATTCATGCCTAATTCTTATCATTGGCTGCCACAACATAAACAAATGTAGTCTGTTATTAATTGAAAAACCAAATGCTGCATTGCCAGTTGTCGTGTTTATTGTGTTTGGGTGCCTTACCTGTTTGTTGATCATTTCTATGATTCTAATGACAAAATAATCCAAGATTTGGTAGTTGAGTAGTTGCAGCCGAAAGCGAAGTAAGTCTAAAAAATTGTGAGGTGGCTCAGGCCAATATCGGTGGCATTTGGATACTCCGTGTTCCTGTTCCCTCGTAATCATAGCAATGACATTGGAGTTGTTCTCCCAGACCATTTGCCAGAAGTCATGGGTGGTAGAAAGCAGCGGGCCCTGTGTGGAGATGTACCAGAGCTCTTCTGTGCCCACTGGCACACGGATGTAACTGGCGTTGATGTAGCCCTTTGCCTCTCCGATGGGTACACGGGTGGCATCATCTAGAAAGGGAAGGGAGGGAGGAAAAGGAGGAAGAAACGCAATTCCAATGGGCTTTTTTTGATCATTCAGTCTCCAAGGTATTCGCACAGAAACATGGGCAGAGAAATACAGGTATATCTGTTTAGATGTTCGTGTAGAGTGCCATTTTTTTTCTGATTTTCCCTATTTTGTTAGTTGTCCTGGAAATAATACTATTCAAGTGCACCTTGTAAAAATTGTAAAGAAATAAAATGCTGCATCGTAACTGTCTTCGTGGCTGCACAGGGGAGGGAGAGCCAGAATCCTCCAAGTTGGAACAGAACTGAGGTTGTACAGTCCAAACATTAAATATAGGCCAGGCAGGGTCTCATTTAAGTTGGCCTCAGACGGAGACTCATCACCCTGTCACTGAGCTGCCAAAAGCAGAAGTGTTGCCCTTGTGGCAGTGCCAACGCCGCACTGTGGCTGCTCACTGAGACCAGACTGGCCCCGCCGGGTGGCCTTTAGGAACCCCTGGAAATGGAGCTTTCCAAACAGCCTTTCACAAACATCACCCCACCCCCTGCACCTCTTGTGGTTCCTACTCTCCTAAATTGTTTTTTGTTTGAAATTTAGATGGTAAGTTTTTTCATCCTGTTGTTTTCATTACCACATTATAAACTTCAAATGTGAGATTTCAGTGAGATGAAAATAGTATAAAAAAACAAAGAAGTATTTCTTACATGGGAGAATATCCCGATATCTGTTCTTTTCCCGGTTTTCTGGTGCTTTGGCAACCTGGCAGTCATCCAGGGGCTTTAGGTATTCTAAACTCTAACCCAAAGATAAAATCAAGTATATGATTTGTTTAAACAAGCACTTGTTAAAGGAGTGGTTGGAGGGGGTCAGACATAATGAGGATTGTTTGGATTTGCTTAGCAAACTTTATAAAACTAGTAACATTCAATATGTTGTGATTAACAAATAGGCTTTAGTTTAGCTCCCTTGAAAACTTTTGATTGGCCGATGCTCCTTTCTGAGTACAAACTTGGTGTTAAAATGTAGCTTTGTCTTCGTGTGATGTATACATTGACCACTAGAATTGATGTGATTCCCCCCCCTCCAGTATTTTATTCAAGCGTGAGTGGCAGTGGTGGTATTCAAAAACTTTTACTACCGGTTCTGTGGGCATGGCTTGGTGGGCATGGCCATGTGACTGGGTGGGCGTGGCTTTTCTTTTTTGCAGTCCTCACCCATTTTTGGGAACTTCTTAGCCACAGAGGAACATCTGGGGGGCGTTTTTGTTCCCCTGAGGTTCCCCTGAGGCTCAGGAAGGAAAAAAAACAGAGCATGGGAGGAGCATGCAGCACTCCTCCAAGCTCCATTTTGGGAGCTTCCCAGTCTCAGAGAAGCCTTGGGGGGGGGGCGTTTTTGCTCCCCTGAGGTTCCCCTGAGGCTCAGGAAGGAAAAAAACAGAGCATGGGAGGGGCAAGCAGCACTCCTCCAAGCTCCATTTTGGGAGCTTCCCAGTCTCAGAGAAGCCTTGGGGGGGGGGCGTTTTTGCTCCCCTGAGGTTCCCCTGAGGCTCAGGAAGGAAAAAAACAGAGCATGGGAGGGGCAAGCAGCACTCCTCCAAGCTCCATTTTGGGAGCTTCCCAGTCTCAGAGAAGCCTCTTGGGGGGGGGGGGGCGTTTTTGCTCCCCTGAGGTTCCCCTGAGGCTCAGGAAGGAAAAAAACAGAGCATGGGAGGAGCATGCAGCACTCCTCCAAGCTCCATTTTGGGAGCTTCCCAGTCTCAGAGAAGCCTTGAGGGGGGCGTTTTTGCTCCCCTGAGGTTCCCCTGAGGCTCAGGAAGGAAAAAAACAGAGCATGGGAGGGGCAAGCAGCACTCCTCCAAGCTCTGTTTTGGGAGCTTCCCAGCCTCAGAGAAGCCTCGGGGGGGGGGCGTTTTTGCTCCCCTAAGACTCCTCTGGGGCTCTGGAAGGCAAAAAATGGAGGGGGGGGCTCAGCTCCTCCCTCCATTTTTTGCCTTCCTGGGCCTCAGCAAGGGGAATCCCAGCACAGCTGATCTTATCTACAGCTGATTGTCGGGAGGGAAAAAAAAGAAAGAAATACCTTAGGCGAATGTCAGGCAGGTGGGTGGGGTGAGTGAGTGAGCATCGGGTGGGAGGGCGACCCGGTGGGGAGCATCTCCAGGAAGAACTTACTACCGGTTCGGTGACCCATGTCAAATTCTTGCTACCAGTTCTCCCGATCCATTACAAATTGGCTGAATACCACTACTAGTATGTGGTCTTTCCAGATTCAAAGCCAACTTAAACACACAATGAGCGTCATCTCCATTTTGTAGAATATGGTAGGAAGGAAAGCCACAGCAACAAAATTGAGAAATTTGTATACAAAATGGGACCCATAAGTTCATTTCCCGGAAACTGTTTCTGCCTGGACTGTAATAACGAAAGTTTGGATACATAAGGTAAAGAGAACTCACCAAAAACTCCTTCAGGATCTGCTGCTCTTCCATTTGTCTTTGAATCTTCTGGATTAGTTGTCTGGCATTATGTCGCAGACCACATTTTGACCGGGATGGCTTGATCAGTGCCAGTTGGGTCAACTCCTCTTCACTGACAACTGATGGCCCTTCAAAGGATTGGAAAATAATTACCAGTTTCCAGTTGAAGAGATTGAAACCGTCTCTAGAGCTCTATCCCCACCGTCCTAACTTCATTCTCCATTCACAGATTAAACTTCCAAGGACTGCTGGAATAATAAGGGACAAGGGAAGGTGTTCTCGCGGAGTGGCTGAAACCCGAAAGCCCTTGTTTCCTGCCTTCGTTAGTTGGTTCAGTTTCTAAGACTGCCCATCTCAGTCAATGACTTTGGGCAGCTTACTGTTCATGAAATATATTACAATTAAAAATCAAAATAAAACATTTTAAAAGAGTAGAAACTCTAAAACTAATTTAAAAGACCCCCACCCAATCAGGAAAAGTACCTGCGGCACCCAAAGAGGGGTGTCCATGGACTGGGGTCGCCCCCTCCCTATTAACACCAATGGGGAAAGGAGATGGACTGGCGTAGTACAGCAGCACCCAGCTCCAGATTCCACAAGGGGCCCAAAGAGCCACTTGGGCCAAGGATATTTGCGGCTGCAAAGACATCAGGAAGATCTAAGATGGCTGCCCTGTTCCCAGCTGGCTCTCGCCAGAGGTCGTCCATAGGTGTGACTATCTCTGTGAGGGCCTTGTCATCATCCTCGGTCCTGAAACCGGGATGATTAGGGCTCCAGGCAATCCGTTTCCACCAGGACCTCCTGCAACTGACAGGCAACCCCCTTGTGGAGGACAGACCAGGAGTCATTCAAACAAGAAGACACTAAAATGTTAGAGTTGCAAATGGAAAAATATTGCAGCCTTTTAACTTGAAATCCTAGCTGATTAATATAGAGAATTGTATACATTGATTTCTCATGGAGAGCCAGTTGGTCTTGTGATGGAGGCACCAGGCTAGAAACCAAGAGGCGGTGAATTCGAGCCTCAAGTTAGGCATGGGAGCCGGCTGGGTAACTTTGGGCCACTGCCCCCCTCTCTCCCTCCCTCTCTCTTTCTCTCTCACACCCCAAACGATAGAGTTATTGTTGTTGTGGGAAAAGTTCACTATATGAACAAACAGATTTAGATCTGTAGATGGCAACTTGGCCAAACCACTTCCTTGTCCTCACCAAACAAAGTATATGATCCCGGCGGGGGGGAAGCTTTGCTTTGACCTACTCTTTATAATCCAAAGGACACTTTCTACACGAGAGACTTATCACACGGGAGAGGGGGCTTATCTTTCAATGGCATTAAAAGACCCCCACCAGGCAGACACGAAGGAGGTTACCTTGGGGCAGCATGGTCAGCCTTTGGATTTCATCTTCATCGCTGCTGTAACCTTCTGTCCCTAGAATTTCCTGCCTTCTTTGGGCCTCAGCGTAGACTCTCTGAGGGCTTCAGAACAGTGTTATTCATTTAAGAATTACAGGTAGACACACTTACACGCTTCTATCCAGGTTAGCTTCTCTCTCTCGTTTACCATAGAGAGAAGGAGCGTGGCAGTATTGGATTCATTCATGGGTTAAGAAATAGGCCTGGCAGGGACTGTCAGGAGGACTCTGGGGGGCAGGGGCTGTCAGGAGGACTCTGACACCCGAGCAGCCCCCCTGCGCTTGGGTGGCAGAGTCCTCCTGACAGTCCCCCCACCCGTGCATGAATGCCCGAGGCAAACCAGGTGCCAGGTGGTGTCAGCTTGTATGCTGGGGACGCAGCTTTTTCCGTCCACGAAGGCCAGTTGAGGCCCTCCATTTCGTATATAGGGCCCGCCCTAAAGCAGTTCTTACCTATGGCCTCCAGGCTCTCCCTGACTCGCTGAGATAAGGAACTGAAACTAAGAGGTACAGGTAGTCCTTGCTTAGTGATCCCAGTCGGGACAGACAACTCTCTCATAAGGTAGAGGAACTTGCTCTCTTGAAACCCCGCTCCAACCTCTCCACTTCAGAAGGACAGGTGTGCAGGGGGGGTGGGGGAGTGAGGCAACAGAGAGATGGCCCATGGAAACTGCTTCCCTTGCCCTTTTCCTCTCTCTCCTCCGCCTGCCGGGCACAGTGGAGAGATTGAGAAGGAGGAGGAGATTTCAGGACAGGACGGGGGGGGGGGGGGGGGGCTGCTTGCTTAGTGCCCCCCCGTGATTCCCAGCCCCACCTGCCAGTGCAGCTGCCATTGTTTTTGATGTGTAAAAGAGAGTCTCTCTCTCTCGTTCCAATCTCTCTCCCTCTCTCCAAACTCTCTCTCTCCAATCTGTCTCTCCCTCCCTCCATTTCTCTCCAATCTCTCTCTCCAATCTGTCCCTCCCTCCCTCCCTCTCTCTCCAATCTCTCCCCCCTCTCTCAATCTCTCTCTCCAATCTCTCTCTCCCTCCCTCTCTCCAATCTCTCTCCAATCTCTCTCTCCCTCCCTCTCTCCAAGCTCTCTCTCTCCAATCTGTCTCTCCCTCTCTCCATTTCTCTCCAATCTCTCTCTCCAATCTGTCCCTCCCTCCCTCCCTCTCTCCAATCTCTCTCTCCAATCTGTCCCTTCTTCCCTCCTTCTCTCTCCAATCTCTCCAATCTCACTCTCCCCCCTCTCTCCAATCTCTCTCTCTCCAATCTCTCTCTCCATTCTCTCTCTCCAATCTCTCTCTCCCTCTCTCTAATCTCTCTCCAATATCTCTCTCTCCAATCTCTCTCCCCCCTCTCTCCAATCTCTCTCCCCTCCCCCCTCCAATTTCTCTCCAATCTCTCTCTCCAATCTCTCTCTCTCCCCCTCTCTCCAATCTCCAATCTTTCTCTCCAATCTGTCTCTTCCTCCCTCCCTCTCTCCAATCTCTCTCTCTCCAATCTCTCTCTAACCTCTCTCTCTCCAATCTGTCTCTTCCTCCCTCCCTCTCTCTCCAATCTGTCTCTTCCTCCCTCTCTCCAATCTCTCTCTCTCCTCCCCCCTCTCCAATCTCTCTCCCCACTCTCTCCAATCTCCAATCTCTCTCTCTCTCCCCCCTCTCCAATCTCTCTCTCTCCAATCTCTCTCTCTCCCCTTCTCTCCAACATCTCTCTGTCCAATCTGTCTCTTCCTCCCTCCCTCTCTCTCCTATCTCGGTCCAATCTGTCTCCCTCCCTCTCTCTCCAATCTCTCTGTCTCTGTCTCCCTCCCTATCTCTGCAATCTCTCTCTTTCTCTCTCCATTCTCTCTCTCCAATCTCTCCCTCCCTCCCTCTGCTTCACAAGTGGGAGGGAGAGAAAGGAAAAACAACAGCAACAACAGGTCAAGCACAGGACAGCCCACACTGACCACAATGGTGGTCGCATGACTGAGGTACACTGTGAAGGTCATACATGGTCGTAAATGGGATGTACAGTTATCTTTACAGCGCCATCGTAACTTCAAATGGTCTCTGAAAGGATAGTCGTTAAGTGGGACCACCTGCATAGTGATGCTTCTTCCGTTTGAACTTCTTGATGATTTCCCTCACTGGTTTCCTAAGAAGCAGCGCCAGAGAGCTGGTCTGTGTGTCCCTCCCCCACTGGGCCCTCGCTTGGGGCTCCTCCACGCAGGAGGGCATTACAGGGCCCCGAACCCGCCTGGCTGCAGAGGCTAAAGGAGCGCGGAGGCTGGGGGCCGGGGGTGGGGCTCTTTGCCTGCCAAAGGGAAGAGGAAGCTTGCAGACTCTGCTTTCTTCTACCTGTCTGGAGCCTTTTCAAAAGGAGAAGCACCTGGGATTTGTGGGCCAGGTGCACCGCTCAGAACCTCCTGGCCAATGACAGTTGTGTTTGTACATAAAGAGAAAGCTGGCAAGGACATATCTAGCCAGCCTTATAATTTGAATGGGCTTTAAACTCCTACCTGTTTTCAGAATTCCCAGGCCAATCCTCTTTGGTTGCAGGGAAGGCTTGATTAGCTGTTTCCTTAAAAAATAAAGCCTTAATGAATGACCTTTAAAAAGGGCAAATGAAGACAATCTTAGACAATCAATATATGTCCATAAACAGGATACTTGTAATTTTTCATCCAGCTAGCAAAATCTTTATTTATTTTTAATTATACTTGACTCCAGTTTTTCCTTACAAAATATCCACGAAAAGATTAATGCTGGAACTGTGTTGAGTATTTTGGACTATTTGGAACATAAAATAATGAAAAACAAAGGCTGTGTGGATCTTTTTAGATGTAGAGAAAGCTTTTGACAATTTGAACTGGACATTTCTGTTTAAAATTTCATGAATTTTGGAGAAAACTTTACAAAATGGGTGAATCCAATTTATACTTCACAGAAAACTTAAATAGTTAACAGAAACTGCTTTAAGGAATCTTGAGCATCAATTCTGTACAAGAAGTTCAGAATACAGTAAAATGTATAAGATTGCATGGATAGGATGTAGAGCCTGCAGTTAAATCATAGGGTATATTTCAATTACTACTGAACACAGCAAAAGAACGCACGTCTACATTCTGAAAATATTCCAAATGGCAAAATTTAACCTATAAATTTTACTGCCACAACAGCTGATCTTATTTGGCTTTATGAACACTTTTTATCTAGTGCTGTAAAGTATCTAAAACTGTTCCAACATTGTGATATAAATGAATATTTTTGTCTCTCTTTTCCTACCTATGAAGGCTTTTCATGTGCCAAGAGGCATTGCCTAAGGAAATTCACCTAATTGTTAAATTTTACAGTTTCAGGAACACTTCTCCCTTGTTCCAAATTTTTATTTTTTTTAAAAAAGAAACCTGGAATGATTCCCTCATCCTTGAAATCTGCATTCCTGCTGCTATATTTGCACACCTTCCTTGGATGCCTACTACTAGTATTAAGACCCATAAGCATCGCAGGTCATGGAAAGCTACAGTTCCATTCCTCCCTCACCTGATGGCTATATGGTTGACGGGTACCATCCTGGTTTTGACTGGCTTTTTCAAGGTTTTGGCCAATTCCTTGCTGGTCTTGACTGGATCCTTCCATGTGATAGCTTGCTGTACTTCTAACATTCCCAAGCCACCATATTCATCTGAACAGAAGAATCAATATTGGGCACTCTGAATGAAAGGAGAGAGGCTACAAGAGCTTACTATGCAAAGTGAAGAGAGAGAGGTGTGAAGACCTCTCTCCTTCAAGGGACTTGAGTGGAGCTGGCACAAAGAAAAGTCATCTGTATCCTGAGCCAACCAGGAACAGCTCCCTCTAGAGAGGACTGGGTTCCAAGCAGGCATGGCCAGGAGGGAGGGAGGGAGGGCTAGTGCGGAGGTCAGTATAGGGTGAATGCAGAGGGATGCAAGTTTCCCATCCTGGCTTAGGATGATGACAGCTGTACCCTAGCCCATCTGTAGACCTGCAGAAACTCCTCTAGAACATGAAAATCTGTTTAGGATAAAAGAGACTTTCAATTTATGAGAAAAGTAAAAATAAAATCATTGGTGTACCAAACTATTGACAGTGTAAATGAAATGAACCCAGTAAAGATGTATATACCTTGTCCCTTGACTTGTTTAAGCCATTAATAGATAACTTATAATTCACTCATGCTATCTGCATTTCTGGCTATTAGAGTTTCAAAACTTGGCCAGGCATTTGTTGCTCTCCAGGGCAATACACATCAACACCGTGATCTATAGAAAAGGCAGAAGCTTCTTTAATCTTCAGGAATTTAATTCAGATCCAAACAAGAGAACAAAAACCAACCCTCAATATACTGCATTTGTGCTAGTTCATAGTACCCACAGGATGACTGGGTGCTCTGAGCCGCCACGAGGTCCTTGGAGCTGCCTTTCCAACTGCCATAATGCAAGGTAGAACCCTGGGCCTCTGTGATGTCACTGGGGCCCAGGCTGCCCTTCCCTTCCCAGGACTTTGGAAACAGCCAAGCACAGTTCAGCCTGCGCTCTAGTTCTACAGTCAAAGGTTGGCTCTTTAACCCAGGGCCAAAATCTTCTCTTTCTTCTGTGTTGACTCCTGGTGGTCCTTGACTGGACAAGCCCCTGCAGGTTTCTTGGGAAGAATTCAGAAGTGGCTTGCCCTGGCCACCTTCTTCCTAGGGCTGAGAGAGAGAGAGAGGCCCCATCTGGCTCCGGGCCTAAAGTGGAGTTAGAATGTTCCAGTTTCTAGCCTGCTGCCTTTAATCACGGTACCAAAGTGGCTGCCCAAAACTATAGAGACATTAAGTGAAAGGCTGTTCAATTGGGTGGGGGGGCAGTAACAAAATAAGCTGAAAGTCACTTTAAGCACAAGCCTGATGAATGAAGGCTGAATTAGCAAAAGTTCCGAAGGCTTTCTAAACATGGAGGAATGCCGCATCAATAACACTAAATATTGCTTGGGCAATCATGCCAGTGAACAGGTGGTCCTTCCAGGGGTTGAGACAAAGTGTGGAGTGGAGCACAGTAGAGCTGTGTTTGAGGCCTGGTTCTCTTCAACACATTTATGACATTTTGTTTATTTTTATTGCTTTTAAATTAATAACAAAAAAGCACTTTAACAAAAAGTGAAGGAAATACATAGAGCAGAAAATATTGTAGGATAAATCATTTTAACAGTAAAAAAGTACAATTCTTTATATATTTACCTAATGCAAATATTATTCAGGTATATTTCATCACAGTTACATACAAACTCTACATCTACAGGAAATTTTCTCATTCATCGATTTTATATTCTGAGGGAATTTCACTTCATCTATTTGGAAAATAGTTTCAGAAAATAAATTGTTTATAAAAAAAATCCATGGGATTCTTCAATTCAGAAAATATCTTCACAGGAAATGCAATTACCAATTAATGAGGTTGGATTCAATTTTCCAAATTTGAAATTATACTATCTTGCTGACCTATTGTCAAATATTAACTAGAAAACATAAATTTGGTTTAATTTTCTGATTTGGGCAATTTTGGAATATGCATATATAGCATCATTGATTGGACAATATTAGGATGTAAAAATATTAAAACTCTGGAAACAATTATCTCAGAAAATTATGAATATGTTAAAAATATTAAACTTTTTCCCATACTAAATTGATTTATGGGGAACTCCAACTTTAAAAGTTGGGAAATAGATGGTGATATGGAAAAATTGGATGGAAGCAGACTTTGAACCAAATGATTACGTGATTTCTTTTTTTAAACATATGCTGTGTTTAAAGACAAATGCCATCAGATGGAACGTGGTGGTGTCAATATTTACAGCTACATTTGCTAACCACATTGTTTGGATCAATGTATCTATGAATGACGAATGAGGAGTTAGAAAATAAGATGATCATGATCATGATCATAAAGTCAAGGTAGCAAATAGTAAGCAGGATTCAGGGGGATCTTGACAAGCTTGAAGAAAGGCAGAAACCAGGAAGACGAACCTCAGTAAGAAGAAACGCAGAGCCGTCCAGGGGGCCGTAGCAGGGAGAGTGGTAAGATCCAGGGTATTTCGCTAGATCATAAGCTGAACTCCAGCCCACAATGTCAGATGGCTGCAGAAAGAGGAATTGCAATCCTAAACTACATCTATGTATGTATGTATGTATATACAGTATATATTTAATGAAACAAATTTTTGTAGCCACCTAGCTGACAGATAGTGACTCTGGGGAGCTGAAAACAGTGGTGTCAAACTCGATTTCATTGAGGGCTGCATCAGGGATGTGTTTCACCTTGGGGAGGGGGGTGGGCATGGTCAGGGTAGGTGTGGCCAGCTCAATGTCACTCGTGTGATCAAATGCACTGAAGATGGTGTTTGATTTCGTTGTACGAGGTGCAATGACAATAAACGTCATACCCAGAATACTGTACAAAAGCTCAGGCTTCAAATCAAGGGTGGTAGAGAGAATAATTGAATATTCATGTTCTCCTTTTTTAAAAAAAATATTTCTTAAGAATCTCTTATAGAAATCCATCAGGTGCAAAGGGGACTTCCACCTGTGTTTTACTCTATCAACATTGGGCAAAACCTTGCTTTTTCTGGCTCGGTCCGCCCAGCCCAGATGTCGCAGAGATACATCAGAATAGAATTGGAAGGGACCTTGGAGGTCTTCTAGTCCAGCCCCCTGCTGAAGCAGGAGACCCTATACCAGTGTTGGTGAACCTTTTTGGCATCGAGTACCGAAATGGGAGGGTGCACGTGTACTGGGGGGAGCACCAAAAACCGTAAGAGCAGCTGCCCGGCACACACCAGGAAGCTCAGCTTCCGGTTTCCGGTGCGCGCATGTGTGCCAGCCCCCTGGTCTTCCAGTTTCTGGCATGCATGAGCAGGCAAAGACCAGCTGGCTGGTGCACATGTGCATGCCAGAAACCAGAAGAACAACGGGTGACGGCCAGCATGCCCAGAGAGATGACTCTGCGTGCCACTTCTGGCATGCGTGCCATAGGTTCACCCTCACGGCCCTGTACCATTTCAGACAGCTGGAATCCAATCTTTTCTTAAAAGCCTCCAGTTATGAAGCACCTACAACTTCTGGAGGCAACTTCTGTTCCACTGGTTGATGGAAATTCCTCCTTAGTTCCAGGTTGCTTCTCTTCTTGATGAGTTTCCACCCATTGCTTCTTCTCCTGCCCTCAGGGGCTTTGGAGGATAGGTTGACACCCACCCCCCCTTCTCTGGGACAGCCCCTCAGATATTGTAACCAAGTGCCATCATGTCACCCCTAGCCCTTCATTTTTCTCTAGTCCGGCCATCCCCAGTTCCTGCAACGGGTCTTCCTATGCTTTATTCTGCAGGCCTCTAATCCTCTGAGCAGCTCTTCTCTGCACTTCCTCCAAAGTCTCCACATCTGCTTTGCAATGCGGGGACCAATTGGGGTCTCATTTATAAAGTGGCGCTAATCCTTCACGTGGTTTTGACTCGATGCCTCTGTTCGTGCAACCGAGGATTTGGGGAGGGGGTGTTAGCTTTTTTGGCTGCTGGCTCGTGCTTCCGAGACTGGGACTCCCTCCAGCAGGGTTGCTGCTTTTGAGCCAGGTGTCGCCCAACCTGCACCCCTTCTTCCCAGGGACCGCCCGGGTCCCCCCCCTCGCTGCTGTCAGGGAGGATTCCAGCCCCCCAACCCCAGGCTCCCGCACAGGCGCAGCTCGCGGAGACTGCCCCCCCGCTCCTCCTCCTGGCAGCGGAAGGGGCGGGCGCAGGTGGCGCGCAGTCACGTCAGGCGGGGGGGGGCGGGTCTGCTGGCTGGCTGGCGCTCCAGGTGCCCGGAGAGGGGGGAGGGAGAGGAGGAAGGGGCGGGGCGGAGTCGCTTCCGCGGAGAGGAGGAGAGGCGGCGGCCAGAGAGGCCGCATCGACGGCAGCGGCGGCTCCTTCCTTCCTGTCGGCGCCGACCCGGAGGGCGCGGCGGCGGCGAGCGGTGCACCTGAGCGCCCGGGGGCTGCTGGGCCCGTGGCCGGTGCGCAGGGCCGAGCGAGGCGGGAGCTCGGCCTGTCTGAAGTGGGCGTGGGGGTTGGCCAAGGTGAGGAGCGGAGAGGCGGCGACGGCGGCTCCGGGGTTTCACCCCCGTCCCATCCTGCGCCTGGACTGCGTCCGCCGCGCCTCCCCCCCGCCGGGCCCAGCTGCCCTTTGGCGGCCTTGGCCTCCTTCCTTCGGGGCCGGGCTTAGGCGGCGGGCGGACAGGTGCAGAGCTGAGCGGATGGCGACCGCGTCTCCCGGCGGCGTCGGCGTCCTTCGCTCTGGGAATGAAGTCCTTATTTTTAAAGTCAGATTTTGAAATGGAAAACACGCCTCAAAATGGTGGAGATTTAGATTTAATTCCACCATCCTTCGGGCCTCTTGGCCTGCAATACCCATCCCCGCTCTTTCTTTTGCCAGTGAGGTGCAATCTTCGGACGCGCAGAGCTGAGAGCGGGACTTACGGCGAATGGCGGTGGGAAACTAAGGCTGAGAAGCACGTCGATCCTGGTTCAATGGGCCTGGCTGGTTCCGGGGTGGAGATTCCCTCCGTCGCCCGAGGGGCCTGATTTCTCCATGCCGGGGCTTCCCATGGGGAGGGGGGGGGCGTCGCCCTGGGCCGTCAGCGGAAAGGCCCCTCAGCCCACCCGGTATCCGAGCAGGACAGGCACAGCCATTCCTTGAATTCCTACCCGGAGGAAGGGACACAATTATTATCAGGAAAGGAAGGATGTCAAACGACCTAAAACAGAGCAATAAAGACAACCTGGAGGAAGTGGGGTCAGGAGAACGCTCCTAGGGCGAACCCTGGGCCCTCTGCTCTCCAAGGCTCACATTGTTAATGTAGGTGGCCGGTTAAAGGTTTAGTATGCCTACCATGCAGAATTGGGTGGCTTAGCTGGTCCTGGAAAACACAGAAGCTGGATTCCAAATGATCTGGTTGAGGAGACAAGTGAGCTGAAAGTAACAGCGACTTCTGTGTCCTTTGCCTTTCCCTCCAGGTTTTGTCTACAAATTAAATGCATGGTATAGAATGAGGTGTGCCTGCCTTGCTGATATCCTGTGTGAAAAAGAATAGAAGCTGATTGCAAACTGAAGATGAACGAGCACTTCAAAGATCAGGGTGGTTTGAGGCTGCCCGTCCTGGGCCCCACACTCCAGGGGTTGAAAGCAACTCCAGGAGGGTCCTCAAAAGGCAGCAGTCGCCAACTTTTTGGACCTCAGGGATCACCAAACTCATAATTTTTAGATCTCAGGGACTACTAACTGGTTCTGTGGGTGTGGCCTAATTTGTGGGTGTGGCTTGGTGGTCATGTGACTGGCTGGACATGGCTTGTATGTAAATATTATAAATATTTATATACATATTGAATTTTTTATTTAAAAAGAGCAATTTTTACCCAAAATCAGGCAAAGCAGGCAGGCAGATTGAGTTGCTCACAGAATCACAGATTCATTCAGAGATCTATCTATCTGCCATTGGCTAGCTCAGTCTGTCACATAAAATTTGCTTGCAAGCAAACTCACAAAATTAACTCACAACACACCATGTATGTAAATATTGAATTTTTTATTAAAAAAGCAACTTTTACCCAAAATCAGGCAAAGCAGGCAGATTGAGTTGCTCACAGAATCATTCAGTGATCTATCTATCTGCTATCAGCTAGCTCAGTCTCTCAAATTTGCTTGCCGTAAGTTTGCACTGAATTTGCTTGCAAGCAAACCTTCAGTCCTAAGGAAGGTTTGGCTGTACTTAAAACAGAGCTGAAGATCTAAAGACTAGCTAGAAAGCAAGAAATCCAACCATTTCCTGCTTCCTAGTTAATCTAAATTTCCCAGCACAGTAGAACAGATGATGGTCGGAAGAAGGAAAAATACCAATTTTAGCAGGCAAGTTTGACGGATAAAGAATGAGTGGGTGGAGAGCGTTCCTATGGGCCATGTGGACGGCACAGCCTTGTGTTTCTGTGCAGCTTGGATTAATTGATTTGGGGTGGTGGTGCTGTGGGGTGAGATTTCTCTGTGGCCCACCAAAATTTTCTCACAGCCCACCGGTTGGCGACTGCTGCTCAAAGGGACTAGAAGCCAAGACCGGAAATGAAAGGTATTGGAAACATAGCTTTGCACAGATTAGAGATAGTAGCGCTGATTAGATCTCTGAACGGAGCTGTCACATTGAAGAAGGCTGAGATTTCTTTTTTTTATCTTTTCAGAATGCAGGACTTGGAATAATGGATTTAAGCTATAAGGTGGATTCAGGTTGAATTTTAGGGGGAAAAAGAATCACTAATGGTAAGTGCAGTGCAGCCAATTACGGAATTTGGTAGATTCTTTTCCTCTAACTGTTTGTATACAATAAAAAACAATTTCTGTCAGGAATGCCTTAATTTGGATTCCCACACTGAGCATGACATTAGGCCAAATGGCCTCTTCCAACATGGTATAATTTGAAATGGTGATGTGGGACAAGAGGCTTTTGAAGATGCTTGAAAATATTCTAACAGATCTAACAGATAATCAGAGTCGGAAGGGACCGTGTAGGTCATCTAGTCCAACTCCCCACCCAAGTGGGAGACCCTACACCATTTCTGACATATAGCAGTCCAATCTCTTCTTGAAAGTGTCAAATGATGGTGCTCCCACAACTTCCGGGGGCAAGGTGTTCCATGGGTTGATTGTTCTCACTGTCTGAAAGTTTCTCCTTATTTCCAGGTTAAATCTCTCCCTGTTCAGTTTCCATCCATTATTCCTTGTCTGGCCTTTGGGTGCTTTGGAAAATAGCTTGACACCCTCCCCCCCCCGGGGGCAGCCCCTCAAATATTGGAAGACTGCTCTCCTGTCTCCCCTGGTCCTTCTCTTTACTAGACCAGCCATGATACCCAGTTCCTGCAACAGTTCTTTATATGTTTAAGCCTCCAGTCCCCTAATCATCCTGGTTGCTCTTCTCTGTACTTTTTCTAGAGTAGCAACATCTTTTTTATAATGTGTTGACCAAAACTGAATGCAATACTCTAGGTGTGGCTTTATAGAGTGGTGTTAGTACCTCCCTTGATCTCCATTGTATCCCTCTGTTAATGCAACTTAGGATTTCATTGGCTTTTTTGGCTGCTGCTGCACACTGCTAGCTCATATTTAGCTGGTTGTCCGCTAAGATTCCAAGATCCTTCTCACGGTTACTGCTATTAAGCCTGGTTTCACCCAGTCTATTATGTGTACTTTTGATTTTCTTGCCTAAGTGTAGGACTTTACTTTTCTCTACATTGAATTTCATTTTGTTAGATATGGCCCAGTGTTCTAGTCTGTCAAGATCCATCTGGATCTTGAGCCTATCTTCTTGGATGTTAGCTATTCCTGCCAGCTTAGTATCATCTGCAAATTTGGTAAGTTCCCCTTCTATTCCCTCATCTAAATCGTTAATGAAGATACTGAAGAGTATTGGGCCTAAGACAGAACTTTGTGGTACCCCACTGCTTCCTTCCTTCCATGTAGACTTAGACCCATTAAGGACTCGTTGAGTACGGTTTGTCAGCCAGTTGCTAGTCCATCTAGTGGTGGTGCTATCTATTCCACTTTTTTCTGGCATACCAAGAAGTGGGTTGTGGTCTACTTTGTCGAATGCCTTGCTGAAATCTAAGTATATTATGTCCACAGTATTCTGCTGGTCTACTAATTTAGTCACTATGTTGAAGAATGAAATAAGATTGGTTTGGCATGATCTGTTCTTAACAAACCCATGCTGACTGCTAGTTACTTGCTTCTAGATGTTGGCAGATCTGTTTTTTTATTATCTTTTCCAGTATCTTCCCAGGTATTGATGTTAGCCTGATTGGTCTATAGTTTCCTGCATCTGTTTTTTTCCTTTTTTGAAGATGGGAACCACACCAGCTCTTTTCTAATCCTCTGGTAGTTCCCCAGTGCTCCAGGATTTTTGAAGGATGGTGCAGTGGCTCTGAGATGTCCTCTGCCAGCTCCTTTAAAACTGGGATATAATCCATCGGGCCCCGATTATTTGTATTCAATATTCAGTAGGATGTTTGGTTGCCCTCCCCCCCTTTTTTTGCTAAGCAATTTGGGGTCAGCTGCCTCTGGATAGGGTAGAACTGGGAGGTAGTCTTGTTTTTTTTTTGCATTGTTGCTTTGTGGGACTGTCACAGATAATTGGTTGCAAAATCAGGTTGCATACTCCTAAATTCTTGACATGACGCTATGGATGTAGGAATGAAAAGTTGAGATTGTAGAATCATTTATGTGAATGTGCAATTTAACTCAGATTGGCTTAGAAATGAAAGCCAAATTTTCTTAGAGTTGAACAGAAAATAATTCTGCTCATTACTTAACTAATGTAAACCATGAAGTATGTACCTGATGTTCCTACATGCAATTTAGTAGCATTCTTTCATTTATGTAGTGAAGAAAAACATGATAGGATTATGTGCCATTTTATGAGAGTCTGGAAAATGTTGATTTATGTGTTGCAGGTTGGTGTCTTTTAGCTTAAGCTCGTCAGCTGGAGGCATCATGAGCAGAAGCAAGCGTGAAAGTAACTTCTACAGTGTTGAAATTGGAGATTCTACTTTCACCGTATTAAAGCGATACCAGAATCTGAAGCCAATTGGTTCAGGTGCACAGGGGATAGTATGGTAAGGCATTTTCCTCAGTGAAATAATAATCTCTTTATTGAAGAAGAGAAGACAATCAGAGATGGAGCAATGTTGATTTCCTTTCTAGGAAGAAGTAGTCTATACAGGATCAACTCCCTGCTTGCCGGTAAAGATGTCCCGCTTTTATTCTGGCTTTCAGTTCCTTTCATCCAATATCCTGCCATCATTTTGACCCTCTTCTTGGACCAGACAGAGTGAAACAGTTTTTCCCCCACCCAGCACCCTTCCCTGGAAGAGAGGAATTCCCTCCCCTCACCCCACCTCCAATTTTTCCATAAAGATGAAGGAGCTTCTTCTTGAATAGAATCAGAGTTTCAGATGGGAATCAATAAAGAAGAGGAAACTCCAATTTGTTCCCTCACGGATGGGATTCCTGTTCATTGGAGGTTGCTCATGGGTCTCTGTGGACTCAGCAAGAGAGAGGAGGTTCTTTGTTATGTGGCCTTTCATTCCAAGGTTCTTTTTTTTTTTTTCACATGAAGTTGCTTTTAATTCCAGATGGTGCTTCAACAGGGTGGTACATTCTGTTAAATTCTTTTTTAAGTGTTAACTTTTCGGTGGGGAAAAAGGTAAATGGCAGCAGCCATGTCTAATTGAAGCCCTTGAGCACTGAAGAAGAGACGGGCTCTATTGTCTGGAAAAAATCAGAATCATTTAGTCCCGTAGACGATACCGTGTCCCTGTACTCACTCCTCTGGAGAAGAACAAAAATATTAATAGCTTATATTGCAGTAAGTGTAGAATTTACTTTGCCTGATCTGGCTCCAGATTTCCTCTTGGGTTCATACCTAAAACTCATACTTCAGCTCTTGCGTATGCCCTTATTGAATTCTGTCATCTAAGCTGAAATTATGTACTGCTAATATAATTTTGATAAATGCCTTTTGAATCCATGCTTGGTTGCATGCTTGTGAGCAATGGCAGTTTTCTTTTATTCACAGTGCAGCTTATGATGCTCTTCTTGAAAGAAATGTTGCAATCAAGAAACTCAGCCGACCATTTCAAAATCAAACGCATGCTAAAAGAGCCTATCGAGAATTGGTCCTCATGAAGTGTGTAAACCACAAAAATGTAAGTATATTTGTGCAGACTTAAAGATAATATCAAAGTTGTCCTTTAGGAAGTGATTCTTTTGCTGTCTTTACCATTCAAGGGTAAAGATAAATTAAGAAGAGTTGAAGCACACACACACACACACACAAACACACACACACACACACAGAGAGAGAGAGAGAGAGAGAGCGCTAAAGTCTCTGGGAAGGAGGGACATGTGCCTGACTCTCCTCCCTGCTTCCTATCTAGCCCCAAAACTGCATGGCTCATTATTCACTAGCTGAGAAAAGATGGGTGGTTATAAAAACTTTCGTTTGGTTTCACATATGGCCAGAGTGAATGATTTCTCAGCCCTGAATTTCCTGGTTTTCTAGAAAAACAAAATAATTAACTAGTATCCTGCAGTGGGCAGCTGTTTTATTTTGCATGGGGGAAACCCTGTAGACTACATAGGAATACTTTTCAAAGATCATGTCTTTGTCTGAATTTTCTGGGTGGATATTATATAGCTATATACATTTATACCTGGCATTAAGTTAAATTGGGAGTCAGTTGAACAATTTTCTCTTAGCTTCTTTATGTTTTAGAAACCATGCATAGTTAAGGAAGAGAGAGAGGCCTCATATCTGCCTGCATAATTCACTGGTTCCTTTTAGGTATTAACTTTCTCATAACCACACACCTGTCATCTGAGTTGTTTCCTTGTTTTATAGTTTGTTTATTCAAGTTAATTTTGTACTAACTACTCGTGAAGGATTTTCTCTTTCCATTCTAGACCATTGAATTCTAAATCTGGGCATTTTTCAACAGTAAGGTTAAAATTGATCAGTATTGTAAGCTAAGTGTAAATTAGCAAACAATATAGAGATTTTAGTGTTTTGAGACTAAGTTGATCAGATTCTTCAGTTTTGCAGCTTATTTTTTACTTTTTATATAAATGATAATCAAAAATGGTGTGCTTATTACTGTACCTTTTTTCTTTTTCATAGATAATTGGTCTGTTAAACGTGTTCACTCCACAGAAATCACTGGAAGAATTCCAAGATGTGTAAGTATAAATTTCGGGAAGCCTGTGTTAACTAATGCACAACTGACGATACGATGAGTCTGCCGTTCGGCCATTTCCCTTCACTGCCTGTTTCCCCTCCCCTCCCAAGTTACATAGTGATGGAGCTCATGGATGCCAACCTCTGCCAAGTCATCCAGATGGAGCTTGACCACGAACGGATGTCCTATTTGCTGTATCAGATGTTGTGTGGCATCAAGCATCTCCACTCGGCTGGAATCATACACAGGGTTAGTGAGGTCATTTCTGTCGTTTTACGTGTCTTGTGGTTTTTTTTTTCTTTATTAAACTAAGCCGATTTTAATATACCTGAAAGAATATCTGGGCCATTTTTACAGGCTTCCTCTCAAATATGACACTTGACTAGTGTTTGTGTCACTTGCTTTTAATTAACTGGATATATTCTTAAATCATCTTCTCGGTACAACTGAAGTCTAGGCATGATAAATATGACTGCATTTTATTCTAAGAGGGATGCTTTTTAATTAATCACTAAATATTCTGGATTTAATGGTGGATGGGAAAACACATTTCATCTGTCTTCTGTATTAAAAACGTCCAAGAATTCTGTTCGTGCAGTTCCCAGGAGGAGGTGGTGCATAGCCAACCAGAGGTGCTATTGGAAAAGCTAAGCAGGGTTGGATCCGATTAAGCATTTGGATGAGAGGATCAGGGAATAGCAGGGCTGTGCCCTATAAAGAAACTTGACTGGAAATTCTGAAGAGGATCATGGAGGAAAGGCAGAAAAATAACTAGGAGAAGTGGAATGCGTGGATGACCTTAGTGGAGAAGTCCAGAAGAGAGGTTACTTAGAAAGCAATCAGACAAGATTTGCAGGAGCCCACAATGGGTTAACCACCAGAGAAAGGTTGTTGGGAGGGATCTACCCTGATGAATCAAGCCAACTGAAAGTGGTGGCAGGAAGCCTGAACTTTCAGGCTTGCAAGATTCTGCTAGGGTATCCTTAGAATAAAGTAGATATCAGGTTTCCAAGTGATGAAATCCATTTAAAAAGAAAAATACAAAGTCCATCTTCAAAAAATATTTCTTTTATTTAGAAAAGCATCAAATTGGCAAAGTCCATGGTAATTCCAGATCAGATACAACCCGGAATTACTCCACAATATTACAAGTTAGAAACAACCCCCAAAAGTCACATTCTCCAATAGAAATAATTCAACGATGCTGAATGTCATAAATCTCCACCTCCAGGGGCCCAAGCAAGGACAACTTGTTTCCCACAGGAAGGAAGATCACCTAGCCTAGACAACTCTCTCTATCTCCACTCCTTCCCCCTTAGGAATGTGGCGAGCCCGAAACCCTTCCCTCCCCCATGACTGCCACAGAGAAAGTAAGGAAAAAATATGTATTAAGCCTAACTAAAATGGCTACACATAGCTCAATTTTGGGCTTGACAGTAGAATTAACTCATCTCGTCCTGTTTTCTGTCTGGAGTTGAACTTCACTGAAGGAAGACTTTACTTTTTTACATAAGTTCTCTCAGCTCACATGCCTTAACTTTATTAACTGGAGAGTAGGAAAGGACTACTGCGTCAAGTCCCTTTGTAAGCGGTTCCATGACTAATCCCTGTTCCTTATTAAATGAGAAATGCAAAGGGCGTTACATCTCATCCAGGAAAGGCCAATGCCAGCAACAGCCCTTCTTGTAAATTTCAGAGCTGTGTATTTTCCCTCCTTCTGAGAGCTGAAAAAAGAATGTATGTAATAACTTGCACAAGTTTGTTTATTTATTTATTGATTGATTGATTGTACTTATATACCGCCCTATTTCCCTGACAGGACTCAGGGCGGTGCACAGCCAAATTAAAATGCAAAGAACAATACAAAATTAAGAACAGTTAAAAAACCAAATACGAAAGGCTGAAATTTATAAGAAGTTTAAAAGCCAAACTAGATGAAAACCAAATTAAAATCCTAAAAATCCCTAGGCCAGATGACTTGATGAAATAGATAGGTTTTCAACGCGCGCCGGAAGGTCAGGAGATCAGGGATGATCCTCATTTCCGGGGGTAATTCGTTCCAGAGGGAGGGTGCCCCCAACGAGAAGGCCCGCACCTTCGGGGTCGCTAGTCGTCCAGCCGGCGGCACCCCGAGGAGGTCAACTCTGTGGGAGCGTACTGGCCGA
This sequence comes from Bungarus multicinctus, assembly GCA_023653725.1. Lineage (NCBI taxonomy): Eukaryota > Metazoa > Chordata > Lepidosauria > Squamata > Elapidae > Bungarus > Bungarus multicinctus. The sequence goes on along the minus strand of CM042851.1, from coordinate 56,281,744 downwards.
CGGGAGGCCGATAATGGCAGGAGGCGGTCCCGCAAATATCCTGGTCCCAAGCCATGGAGCGCTTTAAAGATGGTAACCAGGACCTTGAAGCGCACCTGGAGGACCACCAGGAGCCAATGCAGCTCACGCAAGAGCGGTGTAACATGGGAGCCCTGAGAAGAGGAGTACATTTTGTGCTGTTTTCACAGAGATGCTGCCAAGTGCAGTCGTAGTTGAGCTGATTTCTTTCTTGTATCCTGCTTTTGATATTGATTTCACGTCTTTCTCTTCAAAGGATTTAAAACCTAGCAATATTGTGGTGAAAGCTGATTGCACGCTGAAGATTCTAGATTTCGGGCTGGCCAGAACAGCCGGGACCAGCTTCATGATGACTCCTTACGTCGTGACGCGCTACTACCGAGCACCAGAAGTCATCCTTGGAATGGGATACAAAGAAAACGGTTAGGAGCCTCACGTTTCGGTTGCTAGACAGCGTCTTTTTGTCATTCCATTCCTTGGGTTCCTCTCTCATCTTTTCATGTGCCTCATTTTATGCTTTATTTAGCTGTTAAAACCTAACACATTCTCAGAATCTGCTGTGTGTTTAGTCTTTCAGTCTTTCATGTTGGAAGCAACTTAATGTTGATGGTGTTGGCACAGTGCTTGTTTTCTTAGTTTCTGTGTTCTTCAAATGTGAAAAATAATTTCAGATTCTATAAAGCGGCTAAAATTAAGCTTAACTAGGCACAGGAAGCCGTTGCTTAATGACAGCACCTGGGCCTGCCACGTCTAGCTAATGGACACTATCACGTGACATGATCAGTCAGATCCTCTGAGGCTGGGGGGGGGGCTGCCCCCGGGGTTCCTGCAGGCGAGTGAGCAGCTCAGCCACTGGTCCCTCCTGCCACCTCGGACAGCTTAGCGTATGGTTAGCACCAGGGGTGGGGATTCAACCGGTGTTACCATCAGTTCGGTGGCTATGTTTTGCGTGCACATGTGCAGTTTGTGGACCAGATGTGCGTTGTGCACGCCTGCTAAAAACCTGAAGCTATGCCACCCGGACAACTGGAAAGCACTGCGCGCGGGTGTGCAGCATTTGAAAAGCCACTTTTTCCCTGCTTTTTCAACCTCAGCTGTGCCGCGTAAAGCAGCTGAGGTTGAAAAAGCAGGAAATAAAGGTCAGGTAAGAGCCCAGGCGGGCGGGTGGGCCAAAACAGCAGCAGCAACAGAACCGGTTCTTCAGAGTTACCGGTTCTATAGAGCCGGACAGAACTGGTAGCATCCCAGCCCTGGTTAGCACTGTAGTTCATGCTGCCCATTTGGAAACAAGGGAAGAAGAAGAAAATTGTATCAGCCCATTACATGGGACAGACCTGCAGGATAAGAGAACTTTTTATTTCACATGCCACCTTTGAGCTTTCCCTGCTTTCATAGCTGCAAAAGAATGACTTTTGACACAGTGTCGTTGTGGATTGAAGGAATGAGGAGAAGATGCCTCTCTTTGTACTAGGGCTCATAAAAGGATATATATATATATTTGGGTCTTTTCCTGTGTAAGATTGAGAGTATCTTGGTGATGTTTCAACGAGGTCCCACTCGCCATCTTCAGGCTGGTGCTTCATCGAAACATTGCCAAGATATTCTCAATCTTATATAGGAAAAGACCCTCACACTGTTTACAGACAGGGCTGGAGGTAAGCTTCAAAATAAGTGAATTATTGTAATGATTGCATATGATATTCTCTCGTGTTTATTAAAAACTTCAAGGTTTGCTTTGCTTCATACCCAAAGTGAATAATATTTTAATGCTCCACATATCGCAATCGAGTTGATATTTATACATACATGTTTTATATTTACTCATACAAATAATATAAAAATTTAAATATCAATTCTTGAAGAATAATTTCTTTTCATAGTATCTGGGCAAATTTATTTTAAACAAACCTACCTCACTCTGAGGGGTCCTTGGTGTTCTCTGTGCTCTCACCAGCACTGATGATGATGCTTAGTTAAGAGTAATGAAACATCTGCAAGAAAACAAGCAGGCTCAAGAGAGGGCCAAGGACCCCCCCAGTTCAACCCTGAATATTCTCCTTTATTGCTACCTTACTCTTCAAAGCAAAACTTTGAAGGTAGTTTCTAGAACAGATTTAAATGTACTACATATGCAGAGAGGGAAGAGGAAAAGAGAATGGCTGAGGTATCAGTGGCAGAAGACTCCTTACACAGTCAATCTGGTATGTGCATGCGTGTGCGCACACACACACACACACACACACACACACACACACCTGTTGGACCACGGAGTCTTGACTGTTGCTTAAGGATGAGAATAGTCAAGTAGGTTTACTCATTGTCATCTAGGGATCCAGTGGAGCCCTTTTGATTACTTCCGAGGGTTAGTAGGGTGACTACTCTGCCAACCATGTTTTTATAAGCCATAGAAACGTGCAGTCATATACTTCCAAAATAATTTTGCAAAATAATTTTCCAAGTTGGTCATCTTCTCCATGATTAAGTGCTACCATTTTGACAGCCTTTTTTTGAACTGTAAGCTGATTTTAATCTCTCACACACACACACACACACACACACACACAGACACACACACACACACACACACACACACACACACACACACACACACACACACACACAGAGCAGTGGTCTCGTTGATGAGCTCCATGAGTTGATAGGGGGCACGTTTGCATGACACAGATGACAAAATATAGTATTGGAAGGTTTAGGGTCTTTCTGGCATTCTCTAATTGTTTGCTTTCATCTTGTTCGTCTGCAATTTTATTCTTTTTACTTTACTGAAAGGAATTTTCTTTTGATGAAGTACAGTGTAGGAATACTTCTAATAGGTAAGTAAGTTATATTAGAACATATTAAAAGGGCTGGGAGAAAAGAAACACTTCCCTGATCCCCAAAGGATTTCTGTCCAAGGAATTGTATCAATACAGAGAGGGATCTCCGTAGGTTGCCTTGTCCATGCTCTGCCCTCCCTGTGGTCAGCTAGAAGGAAGTGAAGTTCCTTCGGCCTAAAGCTGAATAGTTTTTCTATAGATGCCTCTGGATCTCCGTGGCTGATCCCCAAAGAGCTAAGCAAGGAGGGATCTGGTTAGTGCTTGAATGGGATTCCCAGGGCTGGATTCTAAATTAGAAAGTTGAAGAAGGAATGGCAAACTATTTTGGTTTTGTTGCCAAGGAAATTCTGTGAACCCAGGGAGCTACGCTTGACTCAGGGCAACGGATTGCAGCCTTTACAAACACAAACACACACACACCATTTGTCTTATTACGCAGCTGATTTTAAATTTAATTACTTTTTAACTTTTGTATTTTCTGTGGGGTTTTTAGACGAGCTGTTCACCGCCCTGAGTCCCTTGGGAGAAGGGCGGTATATAAATGTAATTAATAATAATAATAATAAGCCCAAGAGCACTTTTGAACACTCTTCTGAACACCTAACACATATATTGCCACAGCATGGATCATGGCTGCTTATCTCGGTGCAAGAAAAATGGAAGCAAAATTTCCTTTATCTCAGTGTCCTGGCCACATGATAGAAGTGGCTCATTATCTCACTTCCCACTCCAGCCCTGGAGGAGGAGTGGGTGGGGGCTCCTGTTGATGGCCTGGCCTGACCCGACCCAGCTTAGATTCTGAGCCCAGACCCAGCTTGGGGAGCTGCCTGACTTTGCTTCTAATTGCTCCAAGATTGGATCCCGAAAATACACAGACAGCCCTGTGTATTCAGGCAACATACCCACACTGCCACCCCTCTGGAAAAAATGACCCCCTTTCCTCATAAAACCTCAATTTTTGACACTAATTTTAGTTTATTAATTTTTAAGCTGCCAATTGCTGATTCTCATTACTAATAATATTTGTGCTTCTTCTGTACTGGCTTTCTTAAATAATTCAGTTTCCTACTATTTATCTTTCATTTGAGGTAGATTATAATGCAAGAATTCTGAAAGTGTTAGAATTTATTCTAAAAGAGAGTAACGTATGCAAAAGGGGATGTTATCCCACAGCAGCCTCTCCTCCTGTTTTCCTTGCCCAGGAGGTGTTTTTGCTGTGGGAGTCCTGTGTATGTTCTGGAAACACATCCCCTCCCTGATCTCATGATTCCTTTTCCCTTTCGTTAATGCTTTCTTTGCCGTAAGATGCAGTCATGTCCTGCTGCTTCTTTTAATTTCCAGTGACGGTTTGCTTTGCTTCTTCTTTTTGTGCTACAAACATAGTGGATTTATGGTCTGTTGGGTGCATTATGGGAGAAATGGTTTGCCACAAAATCCTCTTTCCTGGAAGGGACTGTATCCTTGTGCTTCTGCAGCGGGATGAATTTTTGGTAATTAATTTCTTCTGGTAGCTGTCTTCTCTCCCCCTCTTTTTTTTTTTTTTTAATGTTCGTTCTTGGGATATAAGTTTGACACAGTATTTGTTTCTTAAAGCCCTAATATTTATTTCTGATAAACATAAAAATTAGAAATTGATTCTGTTAAGGCTGCATCTAGCAGTAGGAAATAGTCTCCACTGGGATGGTGGCTCATTTTTATCCATTTACGTTCCTCCTGCCTCCCTCTTTGTTGTCCCTGGCCGTTTTGTTTGTGTATTTCCTTCTCAAACTCCCTTTTTTGTTTCCTTCACTCAGTTAATGTCATTGCATTTTGATTTCAGTTGACATTTGGTCAGTGGGGTGCATCATGGGAGAAATGATCAAAGGTGGTGTTTTATTTCCTGGCACAGACCGTATCCTTCCTGGGGCCTTGAACAGAAATCTGAGCAGACAAATCTTCTCTACCGTTTTTCTTTTTAACACAAACATTAAGTTTTACACATACACCCAAGCACATTAGATAATTTAATGGCCTGAATAAGCTCTATTGATAAATATTTTTTTCATACAATTTGGTATACAAGAAATATATTTTATTAAGAGTTTGGTCAGCCAAGAATACCTTGTCTGAGTTTGATCTTAAACCAGGGGTGGGATCCGCCAGGGTTAACGGTTTGGTGATCTATGAGGTTTGGTGATTTACGATGTGCTTCCCTGCATGCTGCACGCCTGCACCTGTAAATCGTCATTAGCACGCTGCATGCAGAGAAGCAGCCTTTGAAAAAGACTTTTTTCCTGCTTTTTTAACTGTAGCTGTCCCTCGTGCGGCAGCTGAAGTTGAAAAAGCAGGAAATAAAGGTCAGGTAAGAGCCTGGGCAGGCGTGTGGGCAAAAACAGCAGCAGACATAGGACCTGTTCTATGTTTGCTGCTCTTCAGAGCTACCGGTTCTACAGAGGTGGACAGAACCGGTAGAAACCCAGCCCTGTCTTAAACGCTATTGGCGGACTCCCAGAGAAATCTGTTTTTGTCTCTCAACATAATTTTCATCTTCACTTCTTTGTATTCCAGCCAAACTTTCAAGTGTTTGGCTTTCTTTTCTAATAATGTTGCTAACCAACATTTTGCTAATATTGTATGTGAAAACAGTTTTGATTGTTCCTCTTCCAAGTTGGGGGGGCCAGTTGCTCCAAGTGTAGGTGCCTCAGATGCTTCCCCTGGATTTTATTCTCCCTGACTGTTGAACACATCTGTTAGCAGCTATTTCAATCATCCTTATTTTTAATAGATGCATGTATTTTAATATTCACCTCTGAATGTCGGTGTCACAAGTTAAATTATTACATCTCCAAGAGACTCTTCAGCTTAAACTGGCAGGTCCAAAAGAAATAGATAACAGTTTGAATGGACAGCATCAGATACACCATTTGACAAATTGGGATCGAGAGTTCTAATCTAGGCAATGGGTGTGGGAGGCTGATGGGCTTGTTTCTCATTCAGCAAAGGCCCTTCCCCCTTGGCACAGCACGCACATTTTATACAACAAATCTCTGTCCCTCTGCAGTGCAGCAAATAGCGTAGTAAGGGACATTTTCTTTTCCGAAAACACTTCTCAGCTAAGGGAAAAGGACAAATGTTATAGAGAGATTACTGTGTTTTTCGGACTATAAGATGCTCCTAACTATAAGACGCACCTCACTTTTGAGGAGGAAAACAGAAATAAAATCTGCCTCTGCCTCCCAGCCATTGGCCTCCTTGCAACAAACAGCCTGGTCAGCTTCAGCACAGCCTGATTAGCAGCGTGGATGAGTTTCTTATTTTCCAATTGCAAATGGGTTTTTTTTGTTCTTATTTTTTTGAGTTGCTCATATATGGCTCTTCTACATTTCTGTAGCCCAGACATGAATTTACTCGGCTTTTGTCGAGAGGATCTGTTCTTGTAGACCAGCAAAACTAAAGAGTGGAATTGCTATGGAACCCCAAAATCCTTTTTTCTTGTTCTTCTTGTCACTTTTTCTAAGCGAATGGTAGTAATAGCCTTTGTTTGAACACCAGATACATACATTTCCTTAGCTTCGTGATTTCAGATATTGATCAGTGGAATAAAGTTATTGAACAACTAGGGACACCCTGTCCTGAATTTATGAAGAAGCTGCAACCAACAGTGAGGACGTATGTGGAGAATAGGCCTAAATATGCTGGCTATAGTTTTGAAAAACTCTTTCCAGATGTTCTCTTTCCAGTTGATTCTGACCACAATAAACTGAAAGGTAAGATACCATTAATTTTTTTCTCCTGCTAATGTTGACATGTTGTCTTGGGAATAATAAAAGTAAAAGGTGCATTGGATTGCAGGCTCCTATAGGTAGAGTCTAGTTTTCTTTTAGCATTGGGATCACATCTACCTCGTTAAATGTTCTTATTCTCCTATAAATAATTAGCTCACCTAAACATCTTTTATATGTTTTATATGACTACCCCCAGTTTTACCTTTGCTGTAGAAAAGCAAAAATTTATAGATGAAGGAAAATGAGTTTCTGGTTTATAAAAAAGAAAATGCTACTTCCCTCACATTCACACATTATTTTACTATTACATGTCACTACCAATATGCCAGAACTAAATATCTAAATAGAACTGTTGGCTTGTGACACTTTGTTGAAGGAGATTTCTCTGTTTTTGTTGGTGTCACGAATGCCAAAAATTATCCTGGCCAATTGAAGCATTTTTCCCTTGGCCACCGACAACCACTAGAACCGTAGGCAGAAATTGGCCAGTCAGGCGGCTATTTCCATTCCCCAAGACTTGTGAAGCCGTTTGTTACCTTCAGGAGCAGCTTTTCCATGTTGTGCTTCCTTGGGATTTCAGGTTTTTCTCCCGCTTCCCATTTGTGGAGCAAAATCTGCTCAGCCAAGAACGGGGCCTTCAGGTGGACCGAGTGGCAGCAAAATGCGTCTAGGGAACCAAGGCAGCAAAAAGGTGGAACGAGGGGGCGTGAGCCCTGTCACAGGGGGCCGAGGGAGAGGGAGACCCAATTCTCTGCTAAAGGGAAGGCATCTTGCCCTTGTCTGCATGCCAAGGAGGCCTGGGTTTTGGCAAGAAGGGGTGGGGAGGGTCTTCTGGGCAGAAGCCCACCTCTGGCAGGGCCCTTTCTTGCACTCGAACAGTTGAAGGGAACCGTTGCATCAAGGCCAATACTCCCATAGCCTAAAGCCCGGGGCAGAATAGTTGTAAAGCTGAAGGGGGGAAACATTTACTACTCCTTGCTCCTGGTTGCGCTGCTGCAAGACGTGTGCCTTGAGCATGGCGTTTGACCTCTCAGAGACTGCTGCTGTGAGTTCGATCCTACGTAGAGGCAAATATTTGGAATAGAGGCTCTCCTGCTTGAGCAAGAGGTTGGACTAGATGACCTCCAAGGTCCCTTCCAACTCTGTTGCTGTATGAAACTATGACGTGTCATCAAGCGGTCATTTTCAATTTGAAGACGAGCTGATAGACTGCCTGAAAATAGCCACGGTGCCACAATTACGACCTCATATTAAATAGGAACTAGGCAGAGCGAATATTTATGGAATCTCACTTAAACACTTTGGGCTCAGCCACAGAGAGAAAGTAGCATTTTCTTTCCCTTCGCCCGTGAGTTGGATAAACGGAGGCCACCCAGAGTCCAATGCTCTGGGAAGTTGTTAGCCACTTAGGGGCTTTTCCACGCCTCAGCTAGCCTAGGTGGTGGCCAATAGGTGCTTCTTGGTCAGTGGAGGGGTGAGTGGACAGGACAAGAGAGGACGGCCTGATTTTGCCTGAGGAGGCAGAGCTAACAACGTGCCACGCTAGGGAAGGGAGAAGCCATTCTCCGCCCTCTTTGTGCCAGGGGTGTGGCGAGGGCAGGGTTTCCCTCAGTTGCTCTGGAACGGCTGCCACAAATGCTGCAGCCCTAGCCCGACCTTGAGTGCGCAGGCCATCCGGGCGAAGAGAGAGGTTCGCAGCGCCTTGGCTTCACAGGGAGGAGGAGGAGGAGGAGTGGAGCAAGCTGCTCTCCCACTCGTCCCCTTCAAGCAGTTCACCAGGTGGGTCTTCAAAAGTTTTCTTCCCTCAGGCCCAGAGGCCCAGAATGCCTCTTGTGGGCGGCCGGGCAGCTGTTGAGAATGGAGAGCAGGCAGGCCTCCCCAAACGGTTGCAGCTGGCCCCACACAGCCAGCCAGGTGTGGTTCAGACTGGATTCGGTGTTTGTGCTCCCCTATTGAGTCCTGGGAGAGAGAGAGGTGGACGCTGGGCGGAGCGAAAGGGACGGGGGCAGGGCGTGAGCTCTCCCACCTCCAGCTGCCTTTTGCCATTGGCTGATGGGGTTCCAGATCCTTTGGGTTGCCCTTCTTTTACTCTTGGGGCTATCTTTGTTTTCTTCTCCCCCTTCTAGCGGTTTGGTATTTTGCGGTTCTCTCTCTTCTCTCCGGCTTCTGGCCACTCGGGCAGACTTCTTTGCCTTCCCCATTGAAGGTTGTCAGTTTGGGGTGTCCTGTGACGGGCGCTTGGCTGTCTTGAGTTCTAAAGGCCCAGAGAACTTTAGCTTCTTCATTTTCTATTACTTTGTTTGTGGCCCCACCAGTCTCACTTGCAAGCAAATGGTATTTCTTGCAGCTATTCCAATGCGCCATTGTTGCTACTTCGTCATGCTGTCGTTGCTGGTAATCAGTCGGTGCGAGATCTTCTTGCGGCAGCTAAGCAAGTGAGACCATGTTTTTTCAGCTCCTTTGCAGATGTGGAAAACCTGCCTTCTCGATCCTAGCCTGGTAGGCATTTCTTCTTAAGGCTTGGCCTTGTGCAGCCAGAATTAGCCCCTCTGTCTCTTTCCTCAGCCTTTCTGCTCTTGGCCACTGCCAGGCCTTGCTGTTACCTGTCTGCCTGTTGCTTTTTTTTTAATGCACTGGCCATTATCTCTCCCTATGCCTCTATTTCCACCTTTTTTGAGTCTTCCTTAGAGGACAGGTGGTCTCTCCAGCACTCAGCACTTGGGTAGATGCCACATGAAGTAGCCTGTTCAGCTGGTCTACTGGTCTTCCTGTCACAGGCTTCTCTTCCCAGAATCTATTACTTCCCCATGTCTCATCCCACTGCCTCATTTGTCTGGCTTCTCTTTTGTTGGCTGAATATACTTAGTTTCTTTAACTGCTCCACTTAGGAGTTAATGCCCAGTTCCTCATCATCTTAGAACACAGAATAATAGGGTTGTTAAAAGGGACCTTGGAGGTCTTCTAGTCCAACCCCCTTGCCCATGGCAGAAGGCCCTAAATCGTCCAGTCTCTTCTGGAAAACCTCCAGGATAGTTTTCTCCAGTTTGTTGATAAGGTTGTTTTTTTCAATTGCAAAACTGGACACAGTATTCTAAATGGGACCTGATCACAATGGAGTGGGATAATTGCCTCTACAGGATACATTCTAAAATAGCCTTTTTTAAAGCAAAAAATCTTCTTAGCAAAAAAAATTATAAGGTTACAGTGACATGACATGTTTACAACTAATTCATACTTTTAATCAAAATTAGAAAGGCTTGAAAAATAAAATGACTTTTTTATCAGTTGCCTATTCTAGTCTTACTGTTCAACTTTTAGAAGATTTTAAAAAATGGAACAATAAATATAAATATGTGTAAACCGGATTAGACTGGCGAGAGCTAATAGCTCTTTCTCCTTCTACGGTGGCAGTTTATAAGTGTGTTCGTCTCCCAGTTTCTCTCTCCCAGGTTTCTAGCTGGCTTCTCTCTAGGATTTGGGGAAAGTGGAATGCTTTTCCAGTTGCACAATTTTTGCTGTATTCATCCATCTCTTCTTACACCTAAGGGTTTCTTTCTTGCCCAGGATCCACTTCCTGGGACAGATCCATGAACCACAGCGGTTGCTTCCGCAAACTGTGGGTCACCTTGGTCCTTTTTCACTTTCTCCTCCCATGAGACATTGAACTGCAGCTCCTACTGACCGGTGTAATCGGTTTGGGTTCTTTCCTATTTCACATATCACTTTCCAAAATATTTAAATATATTCTGTATTAAACATTCCTCTTGCAGCCAGCCAGGCAAGAGATTTGTTGTCCAAAATGCTGGTGATCGATGCCTCAAAAAGAATTTCAGTGGACGAAGCTCTGCAGCACCCCTACATCAACGTCTGGTACGACCCTTCGGAAGCTGAAGCCGTAAGTCTGGCCCTTTGGACTCCTGGGTCTTGGCGTGCAGGAAAGGAGGGTCTGGGGTAGATGAGGGGGGCAGGGAGGCCCAGAGCTGCAGCTGGAGGGGCTCTTCAGGGCAGAAACTTTGAAACTATTCCTTTGCTGCATAACTGGTGGGCTGGGACTTATGTAAGAGAGCCAAATCTTCGCTTGCTAAAAATAATAACAATCATGGTCTTTTTAAAAATGATTGCTGATTGAATGGCATAGAATTACAGTGTGGTTCTTGTCACTCGAGGAAGCTATTAAGCTAGGCTTACTGCATGTCCGTTCTTAAACTGGGTGTATCTGTTGTTCCGTCCATAGTGTTTCCTTTAGCTAAGTTGTTATACTTTTCTTCTGTTCCCAGCCTCCTCCAAAGATACCAGACAAGCAATTAGACGAAAGAGAGCACACAATAGAAGAATGGAAAGGTGAGAAATAAATGTTTTCTGTGTTCAGCATAAGCCGAGCTGGATGCTAGTAGAGCTGCAAGAAAGGAGGGCTAGGAGGGGTGCTGAATTGTGGCCTTTTAAGCATCGATCTGCAGGGACTTAGGCAGAGGGAGATGGGGGGTGGGGGATACTGGATGGATGGAAGGTTTCCTAGGACTACTACAAGGTTGAGAAATGGGGTGGAGGTGGCAGAGGGGGTAGTGCAAAGGAGGTGGAAAACCTGCCACACCTGTCTTATAACATCATTGCTTTCAGTGGGAGGGCTTTCCACTCTATGGCTGTCCACACCAGAAGGGATTCAGGGCTGGTTTCCCTGCTTTCTGGGTTGAGTCTCCGTTGGAAGAAAGACTGAATATAATAAGTCAATCATAACCATTTTATTGATGACCAGAAGGCCTGAATAGTAGTAATAACCAGCCTCTTTTGAAAGTGACATGAAACCAGATCAGCTCCCTGTGCTGCCTACTGTCTCAAGGGCAGGTGGGAGGAACGCTAGGGAAATGGGGAGAAATGGAGGCAAACTCCAAGGGGAAAATGAGAAACCAGCCATTGTAAATCACGTGTTTGTGGAACAGCCGGCCCCAGGGACATCGGCCGCATGGGCTTGGTGATGAGCCTTTCTCCCTGAATGGATCGACCTTCTGAAAGGATACTCTGTAGCTACCCCATGGAGTATCTTGAACTGAAACATTAATCTATACAACTGTAAAAAGCCTGCCAAAATATTATCCTGTTCTACATATGCCAGCAAGCCTTTGTTCTGTAGGTCCTATATTTCCTGCCTTAGTCCCACTTGTTCAAGGAGAACAGAACTGAAGCATGAAGCAATGAGCATTGCTTGGCTCGTCCAATACATTCCTTTGTGGCTTTCCTCTTTGATAAGTGGAGTATTATCTTGCAGAATGTGACTCTCTTTTTTTCAGATGAAATTGCTTCTCTAGCTTGCTTGAAATACTTGACAGATAACACTACACCTGCTCATTTTACAGAACTGATTTACAAAGAAGTTGTGGAGTTGGAGGAGAGGACCAAGAACGGAGTCATACGTGGGCAGCCATCTCCTTTAGGTTAGTTGCTACGCATGTTATTTGGTTAATGCCACGTATAAGGGGAAAAGGCTGTTTTTATCCAGCCTTCGTTCACCTATTCAGCGTCTTGTCTGAATGTTGGGATTGTTCCTGTTTCTTATTCATGTAGGTAGCTACGTAGCATTTTGTATGTGTAAATTCCCATATTTACATTGGGAATCAGAGCAATTGTATGCAATGGGAATGCACACCATTTCTCTGCAAGAAGGTTGGCAATGTTATCTACCTAGGGGAGAAAAAGCAACTTGGTGCAGCATGAATCGCCCTTACACAGCTCTTTAGCTCTTTGTTTCCATTTCCCAGGCTGGAAATGTTGTTTCCACTGAGTTGTCAACGAGCTGGGAAGCGTCATGGTGTCTGATAATTTCTGCCCATCTGGTGCGATCTAATGGGATACCATTACGATTAGACAAGAGTTGAGAGTGGCCCAGAGACACCCAGCTGGCTTTGGGGCTCAGGCAGAACTAGAACGCATGGGCTGCTGGTTTCTACTCAATCAAGCTCTCAAGGTATCCCTTTAGGACAGGGCTGGGCCAAATGATGCAGTCGCCCTCCCTGACCGTAGGAACAGGATTGCAGGTAACAAGAAACCGGCTAGAGGAAGAGAAACTCTCAGGAGGAGTGAGGGATCTCTCTGTAACTGAAGGGGTGCTTTGTTTCTCATAGCACAGGTGTAACAACAGTCCATGGCCCTCGGCATCCATCTTCATCCCCATCAGTCTGTGATGCATCAACTTCACTGTCCACTGACCGGACTCGGGCCTCCAACACTGACAGCAGCCTGGAAGCCTCAGCGAGTCCCTTAAGTTGCTGTAGATGACAGCGAGTGGATGTAGGAGAGAAATGGCTAACAGCAAAAATCAGTGGTATTATTTTGGGGTATTTTTAAAAGTAATTGTGGGATTAATTTTCAGAGTGCTAATTTTAAAGTAAAATAGTAAATCACGATGCTATTCTGTAATTAATTGTACAGTATGGAACTTAATTTGTATTGTTTTAAAATTGCATGCTTTACTACTGTGATTTTTGACTTTATTTTTTCAGGATGCATTTATAAGATAGGTTTATTAAATGTAATATTGCTATTCAGTTTGCTTATCACAGCTTCTTTCAAGATCTTTCAGATTTGTTTTTTAGAGAATCTGTATCAGCTGAGCCATTTTTCAATCTTTTATTTCCAATTGTTGTTACTCATGGGATATCTAATTATAGGCTATAGAATAATGCCTGGATAAGGTCTTTGAACAAAAATGCTTCTGAAGTGCTTATCCAGGGAACGCTACTTAAGCTGGCTGTCTCCCAACGGACCCAGAGGAAGGATACCCCTGGAGAGGGGGGGCAGTGGGCACGTCAGTGGTTCCAGGGGGCAGACGGGCTGAATGTTGCCTTTGGCCTGGCTCGCCTCCCTTGCATAAGGCCTTTAAAATAATCCCCCGTTTACACCTGCAGTGTGCTCGCTTCTCTACTCATTGGTTGCATTCAGATTAGTACCAATTCTAGACACAAAAATGCTCCTCCCCCCTTTTGACAGTTCTCCTCTCAACCTGTAGCTGATACTTCTGGATCTGTGGTGAAAGTATTATATATAAGTGTACTGTGTACGCTCCAGGGGGGCTCAATCTGTACAATATTTGTGACGTTGGGTATTAGAACAACCCAACAGAAATCACAAAAGACAGGAGGACTGCACTAAGATAATGTTTTGGTTAATTTCCTTCCAAGAAAAAACAATTGTAGAAATGTTGAATATAATTAAAAATTGTTCTGCTTTCTGCTGAAATGAGTTTCAATACATATCTTCGAATATGTATTTCATTTTATTCCTATGATTCAAATTCTAAGTTCATTGTGAATTTAAAATTGTGAATTTAAAAATTGCAGAGTTTTAAGAATTAAGCTTGTACTATCTGCATTGTGTAGATAGAAGTCATTTGTTTGTTTTTATTTATTAAATTTGTATGCTGCCAGTTTCACCTGACTCTTGGCAGGTTACAGTAACTGAAATATCCATGGTTTGCATAATTCTACAAACAGTAAAACATACTCGGCAAATGTGACACTGAAAGAACTGATGACAGACAATAACATTAGAACAGACACGGTGCAGGATGGCAGACGGATCTCTCGCAGACCTAAAACCATCCCTGTTCTTCAGCCCAGTGACAGTTGCTCTGCATCCACAGGTCTCAGTGACAAGAGAAACAAAACTAAATTTGGCCTCCAAAGACAGTGGGAATAATTCAGATTTTAATGTTTTCTGGAAAGCTGTCACTTTGGGGGCAGCATAAGTGAGGCTGTACCCTTTGTTTGGGCCTTCCGATGAAAACATTTTTTCCTGGCTTCAGCCACCTTCCTTCCATTATCGTGGAAAGGTGGAACCTCCCGTTATATGGGGAGGAGGAGAAAAAAACTCAATAAGAGAGAAACAGCAACAGCACTTAAATTTATAGACCGCTCCACAGTGCTTTGCAGCCCTCTCTAAGTGGTTCCCCCCAACAATCTGGGTCCTCATTTGACCTTGGAAGGATGGAGGGCAGCCTGGAGCCTGGTGAGGTTCGAACTGCCAGTCTCCTGGCAGTCAGCAGAAATAGCCTGCAGAAGTTACTTTGCACCGTAGCCCCAGTTTCTGAGCAAGCCTAGGCAATTATTTCCAAATCCTGTAAAATTTGTCAGCATGGGCAATTACATACAAGGATCAGAGAGCACAAATTGATTCACATGCCTACTTTATTGCGCCTATTGTGTCATGCCGTGTCCTCAGTTTTGGGTTAGGGATACATGCTGTTTGACTGATCTGGATTAGCCACTGGGGGGAAAAGAAGCTGAATTCCCTCTGAGAATAAGCCTAATGTACAGTCGAGGCAAAAGTCTGTAAGTGAAAACCATCCTGTTAGTGGCCCAGGGTGGCAAAATTAATAGTTCTAGCAGGTCCTTCTATAAAAGGAGAGCATTAAAGGGCAACTGAAAAGTAATTTTAATTTTGCAGATCAGCCAAGCATCATGAAGGGTGATCCAGAGCCATCCCCTTTCTTTGCCGCCACTATGTATACTACTCTATGCTGGGTTTAGCAAAGCATTCGTCATGTTGTAAGTGAAATCCTTTTGCCTCTTCCTCACCAATCAGTGATTTTCCATTTAGGCCAACAATTGTGATGCTACTACGTGAGTGTTGCTACTACCTGGTTACAAACCAGCGCAAAACTGCTTGGGTGGGAGATCAAGGGCAGAGGGCACCTGCCCTTCTTCAGACTTCACCCCACTTGACTCCCTGCAGTGATGTTCCCCAGAGTTGTGAAGAAATACTCCATCTCTTCTTGTAGGAAGTGATTTCTCCTCTCTGCATCTTTCCTTGCCCGCTCAGAGTTCCTCAACTTGATTTGCAGCACAGCCTGCTTCTTCTTCTCTTGGATGAGCTCTTCTTGTAGTCTTGTCACCAGCTTCCTCAGTTCTGTGCTTGTTCCTTCCATTCTTAAAGGGAAGAGAGCATGAGTTTATTACATAGGCGGGTGCATTTTGAACAGCTGTGTCACCAGGATGCCTGTGAAAGTCCCGTCTCTGTAGTTACAGCCTACTTTGGTTTGAAGAGATGTTAAGATGTTTTTGGCCATCATTCATTTCCTTTAGCTACTCCCTCCGCCACTTCGCTTGCTTAGTGGCCCTGGGCTTGCATAGGCATCTCGCAGCCCTTGACCACTTCCTGCCCTGATCATGGAGCCCCCCCTCCCCCTCCTCCGGGCAGCTCATCACTCTGCTGACAGAAAACTGCAGGGTTTGGAAGACTGGCAGATTGTTGTGAGGGTAATATTAAAGGCCCTCCTAATGATGGTCCTCCTAATTTATTCCCCCCCCCCAAGAGAGAGAGAGAGAGAAAGCTACTTTGCCTTTTATTCTCAGCTGTTGCATAACCAACTCCCTTGGTTCCCTGCCTCTCTTTCCTTGCCTTTTGGCCTGGCGTACCTCTTAAAAGCGGCCTCGTACCCAGACCTTTGTTTTCGTAGCTCCGCCTTTAGCTCTGCGATGAGATCTTGCAGGGCTTCTGAGCAGTGAACGGCATCTCTAGAAGCGACGGACAGATTGCGTACCTCCCTGCTTCTGCCCCAGCCCGCTTCTGGCTCCCCACTGCTGCTCCTCAGAGAGACCTTGCTGTGGGGCAAAGGGCTGCCCGGAGGGCTCGAGGCCAGGCAGATCCTAGTTGTCGTGGTGCACATGGCACAGGGGGTGACAGAATCCACAGCGAGAGGCAGGCCACTGGAGGAAAGAGAGCCGCTGGGGCCGGCGTTGCTACAGGCTTCCTTGGAGCAATGAAGGATGGGGACGTTGTCGTAGACGGAGAGCCTTTGGTGCGAATCAGATCCTTTGCCTTTTCCTCCATGGTGGCCTTGAACAGCCGACTGTCCGCCCAACAGCCCGTTCTCATGTAAGGATAAGCAGCAGCTTTCCAAGAAGGGGCTCCCTGGTGGGTGGTAGAGCGACCCAGCTCCTGGCTGCCGCAAAGGGGAGCCTTTCCAAGAGGCCAGGCCTTGCTTCCTGGGGTTGGGGCTGCTGGGCGGCTGTTGGGCGTTTCCTTTCTGGTTGCAGTCTTGCATGCGAGGCTGGGCTGCAGAAGGCCTGAGAGCTGGAAGCGAGCCAGCATGGCTGCAAAGACTGTTTTCTGTCTGGCCACTCTGCAAGTTCCAGTCTACCCAACTAGGTGGACACTGGAGATCAGCTTCTGGCTGAACCGAGTCCTGAATCAGAGAGGGATCAAATATCTTTGCATGCTCGCTTATCAGAATAGCCATTAAGCCCTGAACCAGTGAAGTACCTGTGAGATGAATATTCAGACAGTCATGTTAGGGCAATTTGTTTTGCAGAGAAAGACATTTACTCAACATGAGGGCATTAAATATCTAGGGATCCCTATTTTCTTGAAAACCAAGGGAGTGAGTTAAATGTGGTCTAGAGGGCCGTACAATTAAATGGATATTCAAATGGGGTGTGGCAGGGATTGGTCCTGGAATCTATATCATCGTTTCTGATAATGATTTAGATGAGGAAGATGGAGGGAGTGCTAATCTGATTTGTAGATGACAAATCAGTGGGAGGTCTGATACTTTTCCCTTTTCCACAGGTGAGTATCTTGAGTAGTGAGTTCAGCTCCAGATATTACAATTCAAGAGTGATTCGGCCAAAGAGAAACAAGTTTAGAGAAGGGTAATGAAGTTGATCAAGGAAGCAGAAATTGAGATTTACAAGGAGAAAATGAGACAATTTGTTTCAACTTGAGAAGAAAAGACTGAGCAGGGAAGAAGAGGGCAGCTTTCTTTTGAAGCACCTGAAAGGATATCTATCACAGAGAAAAAACAGACGGCTTTCCAAGGTGGGATATTGAATAAACGCAACTAAGAGTGCCATGACACCATAAAGAGTCTCAAATTCATAATGGCATATATTCCTATGGATATGAATTCATCACATGTATAGTTTGGTATGCTAAGAGAGAATCATATATACATTTTCTTCTAGGACTATGAAATCAAATCAACTAGAATCAAATCAGAAAACAATGCCTCCCAATACACTCAAAGGTACAAAATAATAATTCTAGTCACATGATTTGCAAAATAGTATTTTTCCTGAATGAATTTAATTTTTCACATCAAATCAAACCGAAAATCTAAACTGAAGATTTGGATTAGAGTCAATTCATGCAGCCTTAGTCTCTGCGCCCCTCAAAATCAATTCGCCATTTTATGGAGTCAAATCACCCATTCATCAGCTGAACACAGTTTGCTGGGGTTTTGCCTTCGGTCCGTTTGTAAACTTCTGGTGTTCCATGTCAGCTCTTCTAGAAGTAGGGGCAACTGAATCTGCAGGCCCTGGGGCTGCCTGGTGGTGTCCATTTGCAGCTGGGGCTGGACTGCTGCCCTTTGTGGGGGCGGGGGGGACAGACAGATGGACGGACACAGGCTACCTACCTTCCATCTGAGCCAGAGGGTCTTCCACCTGAGGCCGAAGAATGTTTGGTCCAAACACTGTGGCAAGGTTCTGGATGCTCATCTTGTTATGGCTGGCATAAGACTGAACTTCATCAAGAAACCTTGAAACACCACCCCCCCAAAAAAAAATTTATTTTTTTTTAAATCAATGAAAACTTGATAAACAACCACCAGCAATTCTCAGTGGCAAAGACCAAGATTTCCAACCTTAACTCTTGCTCCACGCATGGCTAAGCTATCCCACGGCTGCCTAGTTTGGACAACAGGTTCGGCTCAGCCTCTGGAGATGCCCTATTTGGGGAGGGGGCTCATCAGTAATCAGGGTGGGATTTGGAAATGCTGCAGCCAGTCAGGAAAAGGTTTAAGGTTCCCCGATTTGCACAAATGAGCCCCAATCCAGAGTGGGACCCAGCACATATCCTCTGGGTTAAAATCTGTCTTCAACCACAACCAGTGGCCCTGCTTGCATGGGGTGTTACTCACAATCCTACGCAGCTCCAGAAAACATAGAGCTAACACTCTTATTTTCTGCCTCTGAGTCAGTCCTGACTTCTGCCTGGACAAGTCCATGCAACTTTCTTGACACCCTTTTCAGAAGTGCTTTGCCATCACCGCCTTCTCCTCCTCCTTCCTGGGGCTGAGAGAGAGGAAAAGGCCCAAGGTCACCCAGCTGGCCTTGTGCATAAAGTGGGGCTACAACTCCCAGTCTCCCGGTTTCTAGCCCGATGCCTTCACCACTGCACCAAACTAGCTCTCAACATTATCACTAGGTAGAATCTGCTCTTTGATATGGTTCCACTTCCCTGTTTGGACCCTTATCTCAATAATTAGAATTAAATATTCATTCTGAGTTGGGGTTAGGGTTTGGATTTACGTCAATTAGCTTTATTCCCAGTCAAAATAAAAAAGTATTTTCTGATCAATTTTAAAACTGAAAACAATTTATAATACTAGGTTTTTTCCATAGAATCTTTGTTAAATCATGAGCTTTGTATCATTCCTGACAAGATCTGTTATGGAAACAGCCCTCCGCTTGCCTTCCCAAAGGGAGACTGTGAGGAATAAATACAGAGGTCAAGAAACCTGTTTCCAGATCATAAACGTGAAACCGATAACCTTGTGCTGAAGCTGCCTTTTATTTCTCTCCCGAAGTCCCTGAAGAGCCCCAAAGTCCCTTCTGGCAGAGACGCAAGCACCACACCTCCTTCCTCTTGGCAACTGGCTCACCATCACCCAACAATTGTGAACAAAACGGAAGCAGCGGGGTTTTCCTTTACCTGCAGCTGGTCTGGCCAACCGGGATCCCCTCCCTGCCCATGGACTGGAGGACTTACCTGCAGATGAACCTGAGGAGCTTGTAGTTGGCCTGAGGAAGGCAGAGCACCTGTTTTGTCAGTTCCCGAGTTCCCTGAGGGATCATACAAAAGGAAGAGCAGGTGCCATTTTTCACGCAACAGCTAAACAAAGTTTATCGGATACTCTGTGTGTGTGTGTCTGTGTGTGTGTGTGTGCGTGCATAAGGCTCCATGGCAGCCCTCTCCACCCACGAAGGTCTCAGCCCTTGGCCTGAATCTCTTAAGAGGCTGCAGCCTGAATCCAGGACCTCCTCCCGGGTCCTGAAGGCTGAGAGTTTCCCCAGTTTCAACCTGCCCTACCCACCACGTCAGCCACGCTGGGAAAAGGGCAGTATAAAGGAGGAGGAAAGCTTTTGCTTTGTGAATTTTTCACACCAAAAAGCAGGATATAAGTGCGCCTAATTCATTGTCAACATAGAGCTCATTTTTATGAAACTTTTTTAAAAAATCACATTTCAAAAGCTTATAAATTAATAGGTATTTATAATTGCCAGTTTAAATTAGTAAAGCTGGAGAAATCTTTAGGCTGAGTTGATTCATTTCGTTATATTTTCCCTTTTTTGTCAATACTACAGTAATGGTTGGCCACTGTCTTATTTCCTAAAATAAAGATCATTTTCCAGAGTAGCTAAAGCCCTGGGATTCCTTATAATATTGCACCCAAGAACTTGTAACCTTATCCAATCTCAAATGCAAGATTAATGCATTGATCTTGTGAACATGATTCGGCTCCTTTTATCCAGTACACAGTGAAGGGGCCAATTGGGTTCAAGAGTTTGCACACCTTTAGCCACCCCCTTCCCATCTTTAGACCATCCTGCTGCTGCTGTTGCTGCTGCTGCCTCCTCAACCTCTTCCTTCTTCTCACCTGCAGGCAGCAGGAATGAGATGCAACGTGCAGCCTGCCTGCCTCCCACCACCCCCAGACTCCTGTTTATGCAGCTGCTTTTCCCTTGGATAATGACTTCTGCTGTATCCACTGACCTGGCCTTTGTCCTTGGAAAGCAACTGGCCGCAGGAGAGAAAGTCTTGGTAATTGGCAAAAGGAATGACAGGCTCGGGAAGCTCTCGGAGGTATCGCTTCAGGAGGGAGGCCACTGCGTGGACATCTGTATTTCTGCAAGAAAGGAGGGGCAAGGAGGGGGTTCGTCAGCAGGCCGGCAGAAAAACTGCCCTGGAGCTGACGGGCTTCAAACTTCATTGATTTAAAAAAAAAAAAAAAAACCCTTGTTGAGCAGCCGGAATTACAACAGGAATGCTGTCCTTGGGTACCAGGCAAGTACACAGGCAGCTCCATCACTCTCTGGGGACGGGGCACGGAAGTGGGAATTTCCCACAGGCAGAATGAGATACAGCAGATGTGAGCAGGAAATGCAGGTGCTCTTCTCTCTTTCAGCCCGTTACCTTCCAGCCCAGCTAAGAGCAGCACTTGCGATATGCTACCCAGCCGGATAACTCCAAAAAGTCATCCTCCCTTGAGTGCTGACAGCCAATCCACGGGCTGGAATACTGCACGTCTGCCAAGTTACTAAGAGCGGGTGCCTACTAGCCCGGTTCCTAATTCATCCATCATTTCTTCTTCTGCTTGAGCAAGGGGTTGGACTAGAAGACCTCCAAGATCCCTTCCAAATCTGTTATATCTGTAGAACTGATAACCAACAAACCACCCAGCTGAGAGTGTCTCATTGCAGGAGCTTATGCAGCTGGAATCGGAGGTGCAGTTATGCCGTCAATCTGCTCCTTCCAGTCCACGGCTGCGAGGGAGGAGATTTTGGCTTTCCTCGCTTTGCAGGAAAGACCAAGGTTGTCCTCTCTCGTTTGCTCTTTCAAACCTCTGCCCAGCTGCTGGGTGAGGAGGACATCCCTCTGTTTGAGTGGTACCCAATTCTCTATGGCTACCCCAAACAATAGGGGAGATGCCGTGGATGTCCTCCCATCCTCCTCGGAGGCTGTCAGGGTCTGGATGGGATCAAGCAGACCGAAACTGAACCTAGGCAAGATGGAGAGACTGCTTCTCCCTCCCTCACAGTTCTCACAACCATATTATTTCTGGCTGGCAGGCATTACCCTGAAAGAGGAAGTTCACCAGCTCTTTGGGGGACATCGGCATCTTTCGAGAGTCTCACCTATCCTGCCTTGGAGCAGCAGGTGGAAACCAGACTTAGTGGTCCTTTGCCTGCCTCCAACTGGTGCATGAGTTGCAGTCTTGTTTGGCGCAGGAGAACCTCGCTCACTGCCTTAACACAAGGCCTCAGTATCACCTGGGCACAGCCTGGCCACTCGCCTTGCATAGACTACTCAGAGGTATACGGCTTAAGTACACTGACAAAACCCTGGATAACTCAGCCCAGTACAAAATGCCTTTTTGAATTTGTTCTCCTGATGCTATTTTCCTTCCATTTGTTTCCTTTCAGAGTCTTAATGACTTCCTGCTGTGATTGTGTCTTCCAAGAGATTTATGTTCATTTCTGATTTTGCAATGTTCACAAGGGACGTGGCTTTAATCCTGAAAAACCAGTTTTCACTAAGCCTGTTGAGCCCACAACTATTTGAAGATGGAGCAGTAAGGAATTGTAAGTTTTCTTTAAAAATATTGCTATTCTTTTTCTACATTTTCTGGAAGCCTGGCACTCTAACAAATTAGCCATCAATAGACACTTAGACATAAATGACATCTACATATTGTGCAAAATTGCAAAAGTAATAGCACTAAGACTTCTATACCGCTTCACTGCTTTATAGCCCTCTCTAAAGTGGTTTATAGTGTCAGCCTCTTGCCCCCAACTATCTGGGTCCTCATTTTACCAACCTCAGAAGGATGGAAGACTGAGTCAACCTTGAGCTGGTAAGATTTGAACTACCAAATTGCAGTCAGCCGGCAGGCACCAGAAGTAGCCTGCAGTACTGCACTCTAACCACTGCGCCATTGTGGCTCCCATCCAGACCACGAGAGACAGTCAACCAGCTAAACGGGGAACAAAAGGACCAACATACTGCCCCCCCACCAGCAATTGGCATCCAGATGAGCATAGATTAAGTCCAAGATTAACATTAGACCAACAATCAAGTAAACAATACCCCAATCAAGGAACTGTCCAAAACAAGCCAACAGTACAAAGAACGTCTATCAGAATAGAGCTGGAAGGGACCTTGGAGGTCTTCTAATCCAACCCCCTGCTCAAACAGGAGACCCTATACTATTTCAGGCAGGTGGCTGGCCAGTCTCTTCTTAAAAACTCTAGTGATGGAGCGCCCACAACCCTAACCGGTTGATTGTCCTCACTGTCAGGAAGTTTCTCCTCAATTCTAGGTTGCTTCTCTCCTTGATTAGTTTCCACCCATTGTTTCTTGTCCTGCCCTCTGGTGCTTTGGAGAATAGGTTGACCTTCTCCGCTTTGTGGCAGCTCCTCAAATACTGGAATATTGCTGTCATATCACCCCTAGTCCTTCTTTTCTTTAGTCTGGCCATACCCATTTCCTGAAACCATTCTTCATGTTTCTCTAAGATGGCCCCAGGGCAAGCCATTAGATCATCAATCTTACTAGCACAGATGATATTAGCTAGTTTGGGGAATGAAACCTCTGCAAGAAAACCACCAAGCTCAGAGAGCACCAAGGACCTCACGGATGCATATGTTACACAATGCAGGATAAGTCTTGTAGAATGTGACATCTTGAAGAACATCTGCCAGGTAGAACGTAACCCCCAATCAGCATGTTGAGTGGCCACTCTGGGTGGAAGAGATGAGAGAGACATCTGCACGGCACCATATTAAGGGAAGGTTTTATATGGTTCGATACTTGTTTTATAGCTGTTTATTGTGTCACTATTTTCATCTCCTATCACCCTGAGGCACAGCTTGGGGGGATCTCGCCAGACACCCCTAAGCAAATCAAGGAGCTGCCCTGCAGTTCCAAGCAGGGTAGTCGGTCCCTGAGCCGGGGAGGGCCTTGCAGCCCCCTCAGCGGTTCCTTGGGAAGGGACCCCTGTACCTGTCAAACTGGGGCTTCTTCCCGCCGTCAAAGGAGTCCTGGAGGTCCTGGACCAGATTGGCCTGCCCAGGTAGGCGGAACAGCCCCTCCTCGGTCAGGCCACGCGTCCGAATGAAGTCCACGCATTGCTCCACCAGAAGGGGCACCGGGTGCTGCCCAGGCGTCTCTTCATAGCTGACTGTGTCTTCCAAGCGCTGACCAAACATCCCTGCCAATGAGAGGAAGCAACTGTTGCCACAGCCACAGCTCTCCACGTGGGAGGAGGTACAGGGACCAGGAGAGCCCTGAGCACGAAACGGAGGAGAAACTGGAGGCCGGGCGCCTTTTGCACCCAAGCCAGTCTACACAGAACCTCTTTCGAGAGATCTTTCCTGAGGCAGTTTCAGGTTCTGGTTGCCATTTCACTGTTTCATGTTGTTTCAGTAAATGTGTTTAGCGTCATTGTGTTTAGTGATTTTTGTATACCACCCGGAGTTAAGTTATTTGAGTTGGCTGACCATATAAATATTCTGATTAAAAAATAAACCAATAAATATTATTTATCCATTACATGTCCTGTGTAGAGACACAGATGGAACGACCAAATAGGTGGAAAATAGAAAAGGGTATAATAAAAACATTCTTTAATATGCTAAAATTGCAGCGTGTTTTAAAGAAATTATTCCCCTAAAAACTTTATGGTATAACACGAGGGTTTTTTCACACACCAATGGTTTTGGTGGTTGCTTTAGAAGAGGCACCTGCTATTCCTATACCTGAATCATAGCCATTTTCTTCTTTAAAATGAAGAGTGTCCTTTTCAGAAGAAAATATTCAGATCATGTGGAGGGAAAACAATTGTATTTAGGGTTACATAGGTCCAATACTACAGGTCTAGACTTTTTTTGGTTATATTTTCTGGGAAACTGAGTCGATGCGTTTGTGCAACACTTTGTTCAGCCAAAGTATAATCAGCTGGTTTGTCTAGTGCAAATCATTTATAGCGTTGTATGAACCCAACCAGTTTGGGTTAATTCAATCAATCATGGGTACCATGGATTAGTGTACTATGGGAACATGCTACATTCTACTTAATTATGACAACAAACAAAGCATGAACTGGATATTCTGAAAAACAGGGAAGGATAAAATATTTCAAGAAAAGATTGGACAACCGTTTGTCCTGGATGGTATCCGGTCTCCCTGCTTTAGACATGGGGTTGGGGCTGGACTAGAGGACCTCCGAGATCCCTTCTGCCCGAGGATTCCATGACTTCCAAAGGTGGGGGGGCATTGTGTGGCGAGCCTTTTCTTTGCAAATGAAAACAAAGTCCAACTTTTTTCTGAAGAATATAATTGTAATAAACTTGTGTTTATGGAATCAGTATGGCTGAGTTTGAAAACATTATTTGCCTATCTGGCTTGGTTTCTTTAACATTAGGGGGCAGGGAATCCTTGACATTGTAGGCCATGATGAGGAAAGGGAGGCTGGAGTCTCGAGGCATTCTGAAACCGATCAGCACCAGGACTTTGGGGGGAACGATAAGGAGTAAAAATCAACTTTGCTACCATAAACCTGGGCTTGGGATCCCTCCCTGTGTTGTTTTGCATACTCAGGACTTTCCATCCTGGGCCCAGAGACCAGCTGGGTGTTTTATTTGGCTTCACCACAACCCCCTCTGGAGCGTCCAATCTGCCCAATATTTGGTTTAGGAAAAACTCTCCCTGCCTCGGGCCTTAGTCTGAAAACCTCTCCTGAGACAAATCTGAGGAGTTGCTAGGGGGAAAAGTCTCCTCTCCAGGCAGAAAACTCACTGGAGCCCGTCCAGGGCGAGTTGGAGGGCTTGGAAACCCTTGAACTCAGCACGCGGCTGGTGACCCTGGGGGAAGGGAGAGCGCCGGCCTCCCCTTCAATGCCTTGCAAACATCCCTCCATCAAGGAAGGCGGAGGAACCCAACGCCAGCCACGTCCTTCTCTGCTGCCGGACTAGCTGGCATCCTCCGGCCGACGCCGCTTCAGCTGGCTAAGCGCATCTACGGAGCAGGCACCAGAAGATGGCACCCGTTCAGCCGCAGGGAAGCCGATTCTCACGCTATTCCTGGGCGCGGATTTCCCAGCTCTGGTGCACCGCCGGGGTTCTCCCATCCAGAGCTGCGATGCCCAACCCGAGTCTGGTGGGCACCTCCTGCCTGGCGAAAGGCGCTCAAGTGCTCCCAAAGAGCCAGCCTCCCTCCCCCGGGATCAAGCCCCGCCGCGCCCCCCGAAGGCCAGGGCCCAAAGGAAGCTGGCAGGCTGGGGCCGATTGCCCCGTTTGGGAAAGAGGCGCCGGGCCGGGCTCGGGACCAACCTCGGCCCGGAGACCGGCGACGCCCCTTGCTCGGCCCTGGCGGCTCTCACCTCTGCGGGCGGCGCAGCAGCCGGAGCCGGGGCAAGCGGCCAGGAGGCAGCAGAAGCCGGGCAAGGCGAGCGGGCCGGAGCGGCCGAGCGGGAAGCCGGGCATCGGGTGCGCGGCGGCGGCCGGAGCGGGAGAGCAGCGGCTGCCTCCTTGCCTGCGGAGGCTGACGGCCGCCCATCCCTCCTCGGCCCCGCTCAGCGCCAATTAGGAGTCGTCGCTCAAGGAGTCTGCAAGAGGCCTGCAGCTCCCCTGGGCAGGCCGCGTCTTGCCCGGCCGCCGCCGCCGCCGCCTCCCCGTCCTGGCTGGCGGCGCAGGGGGGCCGCTCCCTCCGAGATGCCGGCCTTCGCTCCAGGGCTGGAGCCTCGCCGGATCCCGGCTGCGGAGCCGAAGAGCAGAGCCTGGCCCGCCCCGCGCGCTTTCCTCGGGGCTCAAGCCTGAAGCACCACCGCCAGGGAGGTCGCTTGGTTCGGCAGCAGGGGGAGGCGCAGGGTGGGGTAGGTTCCCTCAGCAAAGGTGCCAGCCCGGCCTCTTTGGCAGCGAGCGCAGGGCCAGATGGGAGCGGGGCAGCCGACTCGGAGATGTCCCAGCGCATAGAAGCCCAGCGGCGCCTCCAGTCCGGAGGAAAAGCCCGCCGCAGATTCAGGGAAGGACGGGGCCGCCCCAGGCGAGGCGGGAATCCGTGGCGGCGGCTTAGGTGCGGCCCGGCAGGACGCAAGCAAGTAGCCGGCGCTGGGTACCGCCCGCCCCTCCCTGGCTCCTTGCGGAACAGTTTCCTGCAGCCGCGGCCTGACCGGGCTCGTTTGCTACTTTCCCGGCTTTTCCACCTCTTTTCTTTTCCGAGTCCTGCTCTGGCCACAAAGGGAGGGAGGGACAGTCCTGCCGCCCCTGGCTTTCCACCTCTCGAACACTGGGGCAGAAATGAGGGGTAAGAGCCAGGCATCCGTGCTAGCAGGCAGGCTGATCAATGAGGCTGCTGGAGGATTTCCAACGAATGCAAGGCTTAATTGTTGCTCAGACTGAAGCAGTCCTAACGCAACGAATGCTGGCGTCTGCAACCTAATTCCAGAACTGGTGCCTTCATCAATGCACTTAATTAACCCTCTGGGCAGGTATTAGCTGGTTGCTGTAGCATTTTGTGGCAAATCTACCACAGCCCTTGGTTGCTGTAGCCAGCGTCTTCCTCATGGGCCCAAGGAAGGGCTGTCCGGCTGCTCACCTCCCAATTATCCTGGTTGATGCTCCAGGCCTTAAGCTGTCAAGGAAGCAGCTGCTCACCAGAGTCGGTTCAGCTCAAGCAGGAGGAGAATCATAGTAGCAAATTGCCAAACAGCCCGAGGGCGAAGCTCTTTTGTTAATGGGAGCAAGAGCAGGAAGCTCTCTCAAAAGAAGCCATAGCCTTTCACGGCGGTTGCCAGAGTTATGACGATAATCATTCCGTCACCAGAGCAGGAAGAAGGAAGTCAGCCTTTCTGGGGATTCCTTCACGTGAGAGAAACCAGCTCTGAGCAGGGTGTGGGTGTCTGGGCCAGTGTCCCTCCACAGGAGCCCAGCAGCCCATCTCTTAAGGACTCTGCCCACCCAAGCCGTGGCATCTTCTCAGAGAAGCTGACATCAGCAGAGGCCACGGAGGCCAGCATCCCACACAATTCGTGGAGAGTTGTATCGGAAGTTGTATCCAGTCTGGGCACAACAAAAATTAAAGAGGCCAACAGCCTTAATTTTTGTACATTCTGGGAAAACTAAAATTTCAAAATAAGCCAATTATCCCCTTCTATAATTTACCATGTAAACTCCTATCCAGGGACACTTTTTGACCTGATGGATACATATACAGATGTCATGTTATCCAGTTTGATGTACGCAGCATTACACAAGGCTCAGAAAAGGAGTAACAAATAGTCAGCTAAAGAAATAAAAGTATGAGATTAAAACAGGAAGCATTATATGACTAAGTGAGCAAAAGCCCATTTATCCGCAGTTGTCTTCATTTCTTCCAAACAAACTTTTGATTTCCCAGAAAAGACTATATGCTACTACGAACCTTCTCCATGAAGTGGCATGCCTTAAAATTCCTCCATCCATTATTGTCTTTAGTAAACATTAAGCAATCTTTCCCTTACTTTGGCAATGTCCAGCTGTCTGGACTTCAACTGCCAGAATTCTCATCAATAGCTCTGCTGGCTGTGGAATTCTGGGAACTGAAGTTCATTTAGCTAGAAATGGCTGAGGTTGGGATACTGCTACAGTTGCACCAAGGCAACTACAGTTGCATGAAGGTCACAGTAGTATATTTTCTCTCATTGTTACTATTTATCAATTATCTACATTTGTTATCCATTGTCTCTTCCAAAATAGTTTTCCTTTTTGGTCTACGCTGCCTCTCCTATCATATAATCTAACATTTGCTGCAGGTCATTTGGGTTCATAGGAGATGCATACACAAACACAGACAAATTCACATCCTCCATCAACAGGCCCCATCACACTGTCAGTAAACATTCTTCGCACCTTTATCTATAAATGCATGAAACAAGCAACCAATGCCTGGTTTAGTGCTGAATTAAATATTCCATTTATTCTTTTGCATACTTTGTATCCATCTATTATCATTTCTGAATTGAGCAAACAATATCCAGTTCAGTGGTGGGATTCAAAAATTTTTACTACCAGCTCTGTAGGCGTTGCTTGGTGGGCATGGCAGGGGAAGGAAGAAGCCTGCTTCCCAGCTCCGTTCTCCTGTGCAGGGCAACCAAAGGAGATCCAGCCGATCAACTGGGACTCAATGGGAGTTTGTGGGGCCAGTCAGAGGTAGGATTGGCCGGTTCTCGGAAGTACTCAAAATTTCCGCTCCCGGTTCTCCAGAACTGGTCAGAACCAGCTGAATCCCACCTCTGATCCAGTTCCATAACTGTACAAAACCCAGCTGAAGCCCACTCGCTTCCTTTATTGTACATTTCTTTTACATCAACAAACTGACATTTGCTTCTCCTACAGGGGCATTTCTTACCAACCCACAGAACTCTCATCTCCATATCCTGCCCAGCCTAAAGCCCCACAGCTACTTATTCTGCTTTACCGTGATAATTCCAAAAATAGCTGACTCACAGAAATGCTATAAGAAACGAAATAAGTTTTAGAGGGGGTAAATGGAATTAATTGAAAATAAAAAAGGTTCCCCCTGGGGATTTTTCTTAAGTGGTTGCTTTTCAATGAAGCTTTTCTTTGAAAGGGAGCATTTTGCTTTATGTCAGAGATGACCTCCCTGCTCAGGCCCCCTACCACTTTACCCTGAGCCCAGCAGAGGGTAGGTTGCCCTCTTCCAATTTCATTCAGAGGCCTAGCTCAATCTCCTCCCCCTCATTAGAGCCGCCCAGGTGGGATCTAAAGGCTGCCCAAAGATTCAAGGGAGAGAGGGAAGTCAGGTCAAGGTGAAGCTGAGCCTTTTGGCCAAAGGATGAAATAGAAACTTAAAGTTAAGCCACCCTTTCTGAAAGGCAGCTGAAATCAGGCTTCCCCTGAAATCTCCTTTCTGTATTCTAGGGTTTCCCAAAGTGGGCAGGACCGCTCCCTGGGGGGCAGTGGGATGCCTTAGGGGGGCGCTAAGAGGCCAGGGGGCGCTAAGAGGCGGCAGGGGGTCGTTTGAGGCGCCCGCCCTGCAGGTTCACTCATTGACTGTAGCCCCACTCCAGACTCCAATGCGGAAGCAGTGGCATGTTACGTGCCGCCGCGGCCACATTCGACGCGCCACCCCACTGCCGCCTCTTAGCGCCCCTCTGCCGGCCTCCTTGGGGATGCTAAGAGGCGGTAGGGGGGCGTTCAAGGCACCGGCCCTGCAGGCACATCAGTAGAGCAAAGCCAGTCTGGGAGGGAGGGAAGGAGGGAGGGAGAGAGAGAGAGAGAGAGAGCTGATGCATCAGATTGAAATGAGGCTTAGTTTAGACTGAGGCTCTTTTCCACATTGAAACCTCTTTGGCTTCTGTTAAAGGTTTTGTGGACGAAACATGGTCAAGATTATCAGGAAGCTCTACATTTTGTTGAAGCTTTAAACAGGATCCATTGGACCAGATCTCCACCCTAAAAATTACTTTTCCTCAATGTATTACAATGCCAATTCTGAAGAAGGCAAAACCAAAATGTACTGATAAATTACAAGGAGAACACACACACACACATTCCCTTCTAACCCTGCTGGAGCAGGTGAGTGGACTAGAGTAGATCTCTCATTATCTCTCTCCTCGCTCCCTCTCCTTTATTTCTTTTTCTTTCTGTCCCCTTCTTTGTCCCTTTTTCTTTCTTTCCCTTTTCTCTTTCTTCCTCTCTCTCTCTTTTCTCTCTCTCTTTCCCTCTCTCAGGCTCACCCCTTTAGATCAGGGGTCACCAAACGTTTGGACCTCAGGGACCACCAAACTCATAATTTTAAGTCCCGGAGACCACTAATATGAATTTTGACTGACGGTGCCTTTCTGGCGTTGGTGGGAGAGAGAGAGAGATCTGATCCAACTTCTCTCTCTCCCTCTCTCTCACACACACAGGCAGGGGTGGGATTTAGACCCCTGATCTAAAGCTGTCAAAACTCCAAAAACAGGTCAAGTAGCTCTGGAGAGGCCAGTCTTAAATTAGAACACTTGCTAAACAACCGACCATTAAGTGAGGACCACTTGTATTTGGTTTGCTAGTCACCTGGCCACGCCCACCCAGTCACATGACCAGAAAGCCACGCTCACCCAGCCACGTGACCAGCAAGCCACATCCTCAAATTAGGCCACGCCCACAGAAATTTGAATCCCACCCCTGGGTGGGGGGCACCGAGGATGAGTTTGTAGCACCAAGGAGGCGGTGGACCTAAAAAGTTTGGGAACCACTGATGTATCCCATTGCCCGATGCAGCCTTTTGTTTAAAATGCAGAATAGCCAATTGCACTCATGCTCAATTGCTATAAAATGCTTGTTGTAATGAGCCAGCCTGGCCACAAGATGTCAGGATTGTCTTAGTCAAGAAGAATGACTTCCAGACTGACTTGCCTGGGATGCCTAGAGAAACGCAACTAGTGGGCTCCAAGCCCTCCTTCCCTTGGCATCATTTATCTGACGCTGCTGGCACCCCAGAGACCATTGTACTCTCCTCCCCCACTCCACTTCTCCAGCCATCCCCCAAAGAGGAAGGCGTGGCTTTCTGGCACCTGATAAGCACTGCCCAAAGGCAAACGGCTCTGAAAAGCAGGGGGGCACCTGAGTGGGAGGTTTAGAGAGGGGGAGGGGGACAGAAGCAGAGGGGCCCCTCAACCTGCCTGAAGATGACTCACTACAGACAGGCTGTGTGTTTTGGAGGCAGAAAAACACATTTGTGAAGCAAAGCAGGCAGAACTTGCCTTCTTATTGTGACATCCCGGACATAAACTGTTTCAACTCCTGCCCTCAAAACGATGCTATAGAGCACTGCACACCAGAACAACTAGACACAAGAACAGTTTTTCCCCGAAAGCCATCACTCTGCTAAACAAATAATTCCCTCAACACTGTTCAACTATTACAAAGTCTGGACTACTGTTACTGCTAATCTTCTCATCACTCCTTATCACCCATCCCCTCCCATTTGTGATTGTAGGACTGTAACTTTGTTGCTTGTAACCTTATGATTGATATTGACTGTTTCCTAGTATGATTTGATTGTTGATTGTACCTATGACTATCATTAAGTGTTGTACGTTATGATTCTTGATTCTTAACGAATGTATCTTTTCCTTATGTATACTGAGAGTATTTACACCCAGACAAATTCCTTGTGTGTCCAATCATACATGGCCAATAAAGTATTCTATTCTATTCTATTCTATTCTATTCTGAGGAGAGCCTCAGGGGGCCCCTCTTGCCCTGGTGGGCTTTCTCCTCCCCAGGTTGAGCAGGGCACCTGTGGGCCTTGAGCCATTCCTGATTAGGAAGGGATGCTCAGACCTTCATGGGGGACAATCGTTTGCTCCCTTCCTCACTTATGTTACCTGCGTTTCACAAATATGTGATCATGCAGATTTTTTTTTGTAGAAGTGAAAATAGAATGGGATGATAAGGTTTGTTCACTGAACCATGAAAGAAGCATGTGAATGCTCTCTACACCTGCATTTTCCCTGTAAAAGCAGAACATTCTGGCCATGGCAGAGAGCATCAGACTAACTTCTTGCAACAATTTTACTTACATTTGATGAAATAAGGTTTTAGTGTATTTTCCAAGAGATCTTTCTGCAAACTGAACAATTTTTGTATGCTTTAACATACAAAAAAACCAGTGTTAATTTTATCCACCAAAGTACTCAAAAATTGAGTCCAATTTTTGGAGACTGCCTGGATGTATTTTCTTGGCAGTTTTTTTCAAAAATGATTGCCTCCTTCCTGGTGCTGAAAGAAAGTGACTGACCCAAGTTCACCCGGCAATCGTCATGCCCATAGCAATAGAGCCGAGAATCTCCTGGTTTCTATCCTGATGCCTTAACCCAAGGATCCTCAAACTTGACAGTTTTAAGACTTGTGACTTCATCTCCCAGAATTCCTCCTCCAGTCATTTTAGCTCAGGAATTCTGGGAGTTGAAGTTCACAAGACCCTTGCCTTAACCACTACACCAAACTAGCTCTCAAAGTACTTTTAAAAACACCATGAAGATTGACACCACCATAAACAGAGGTAACTTTATATTGTTAGCTTGAGTTTTGAAAAGGTTTTATGTATACAGTAGCATCCTTCATGGGAATCTTACATTTCTTGCAGCCCAGGCTGAAAGAAATTTAAAAGGTCACCCTGCAAATGAGCCAGTTCTTCTTCCTTGGCCTATTAATGTCTTCCAGCTTAGCTGGGGAGACCTTGAGGATCTTGGGGAGGCTACGGTTAAACCAGAGTGGCTAATAAGAGAGCTTTGTAAAACCATCTTACTGTAACTGAATTGGCCTGGCCTTTCCTTACCTAGCAGAGTCTGCTACATGCTGGCCAATCTGCAAAATCTGGGCTTAATCCCTCATTACACTGACCGTCAACTTGATGGCACCATCAATCTCTGCTTGGAAATGGTTAGAAGCATTTGGGAATTTACCCATCTCAGCTACTCTGTGGGAGGATCGACTGACCAAGGAAGGCAGGAGGGCTTCAGGATAAGCAGATGCTAGAGGCCTGGGGAGAAACCCAGGGTGAGTCATCTAGCCCCGGCCACACACCCACATGCAGTCCAAGTGGAAGCACCGTGGGTGCTTGGCGTGCAACGGAGAGACTCACTGTGAGCTGAGAGCCTCCATGACTGAATGAAAGCCTGGGGAAGACATTCTCCTAGGAGGTCAACAGAAGAGAAATTTTGAATTGTGAAATTTGGTCCCTTGAAGGCTTGAATGCCAGCAGCAGAACTGGAGCAAAGGTTAGAGGCAACCTTTCATATAGCTGTCTCATCTTCCAGTTTCAGCATAATTTCAGTCTTGCTCAAAATGCAGAATTCCTATTATGGTTTACATTGATTCACATTCAGCTCGCTGTGGTACTCGGCTCTTGACCATCACTCTAGACTTCTTCTTTCTTTTGCTTATGGACTTGGCTTGCTAAAATTGTACAACTGAAATATACTGTGTAATGACTACACTGTGAACACAATCTTCCATTTACTTGTGAATAGACTCTGGTGCATGAAGAGTGGCTCTTTTGCATCAAAATCCCAGAGATAAGTCCTCTCATGAATGGCTCAGCCAGCTCCACCCTTCAGGTGGAATCCGTCTCATCCATTATTCTGAATTACCTGGAGCTGTGGGAGGCTGCTTGTCCTAGGGAAGAGAGTTGCCCTTGAGAGGGTGGTGAACTGGATTGCAGCCTTTCATATTCAGTCTTCCAGTGCATTTCAGGCACTGGAAGACTGAAGAGGAGCCATGGTGGTGCAGTGGTTAGAATGCAGCATTGCAGGCAAACTCTGCCCTCTACCAGGAGTTCGATCCCAATGGGACTCAAGGTTGACTCAGCTTTCCATCCTTCTGAGGTCACTAAAATGAGGACTCAGATTATTGGGGGCAACATGCTGACATTGGTAATCTTCTCAGAGAGTGCCGTAGAGTGCTATGCGGTGATATATAAGTCTAAGTGCTATTGATATATTCTGACTATCCAAACCCAGGCAATCCTGTACAAAAGGGTGCAATTGGGAATGATGTAACCAGTGTTCATAATTTAGGTTTCAATATATTTGTTCTCCCACCATTTTAACAAATACCTTAAAAGGGATGAGATGGGGAAAGAGAGCAAATTTGAACAGGTGAAGGAAATGAGAGCAGCTGATTGAAAACTCTATATTAATTTCACTCAACAAAGTAACCTTTTAGCGAGGCGAAGAGGATAATAAAATTCTCCACCTTTCAAGGTGCTATGGGGAGAAGTGACCAATCCTGGAGTTAGCAACTCACTGATTGGCTATTTGGGCAGATTTTGTCAGTCTCCCTTTTCTTTTTCATCTCCTTCTGCATTTCCTTAAACGGGGAAGAAGAATTATTTGCTTGGCTCGGCTGGCAGTCACATGATGGTTGCATGGACAAGTAAATAGTTATTTACATAAAAATTCAGGCAGGCAAGGAATCCCTGGCTGTTGGGACTTCTAAGGCGATGGGTGGGTGGGCCTCTATGCCAAGAAAAGAAACTCTGAGAAGCTCCCTGCCACAGTAAAGAAACAGAGGAACCATTTCAAAGTGAAAGAAAGAAAATCCTAGCCAGAAAGATAGTTGGCTTCCTCCAAGAAAGGATCCCACCCAGGGCTTCCCAGTTGATGGCCACAGGTCTCGGCCCCGTCATTTGTTTCGATGCGATCAGTTTTGCAAAGTCTGGCCAGAATAACTGCTCCCCCTCATTGCCTTTACTGCCTCCAGCCAAGCTATGATCTATTTGCGCTCCTGAACTTCTGCTTTTGCCAGGAAATAAGCACGGCTGCCTAGTCAAATGAATAACAGGAAAGTTGTCAAAAACTGCTTTCCTTTTCTTGATTAGAAATGCAACCAGCTCAGGACAAAACTTGCACAGGTAGGTCCAAATTTGCCCTCCTTGGGGTCTTCAGAAATTGCTGTCTCTGTAACGCTTGTAGAGTTGCTTCCAAATTAAACATTTGGAAAGAAGCTGGTGTTGCTGTGTAAAACAAGAGAGGTAGTTTTGAGTTGTTACTGAGAGGAGTTGAACTTGCTAGTTCTGTGGAATTGGAGAGGTCACTGGTGCTGTTGGTCCAACCACCTGTGTTTAGGTCTGTGTCCCTTCTGCCTGGTTAAAGCTTCTGGGGGAGGGAAGTGTGTGGTTGTGCTGTGGTTAACATTTCTATGAGGTAGGGGCATTAGTGAGAAAGTGGTGGGGGAGATGCAACTCTGAAGACCGCCCCAGCTCTAGATCCGGCCCCACAGCTCTCTCCTGCATCCATACTGCATCCAGGATTGTGTCCAGTCCTGGTCACCACAATACAAAAAAGATGCTCTGGAAAGAGTGTGGAGAAGAGCAATAAAGATGATCTCCAGGAGTCTGGAGGTTAAACTGTACGATAAATGGTTGTGGGAACTAGGTGTGGTCTCCTCTAGTCTAATGAAAAGAAGGACTAGGAGTGACATGATAGCAGCATTCCACTATGTGAGGGGCTGCCCCAAAGAAGAGGAGGGGGTCCACCTATTCTCCAAAGCCCCTGAAGGTAGGAGAAGAAGCAACAGATGGAAGCTCATCAAGGAGAGAACCAACCTACAACCATGGAGGGATTTTCTGACCTTGAGAACATGAACCAAGGGAATGACTTGCCTTCAGAAGTTGTGGGTGTAGATATTTAAGTGTTTAGTTTATCTTGGAATTCTTTGGCTTGAGAAGGGAACTTGGCCAAATTACACTGTCTCCTTTCAAGCCTTGTTTGCTCTCCACTAAAATAGAAATATTAGAGGTTCCAAATGGCTCTTCATTTTGGAATTCTAACATCCTCCTCAGGCATGCTTCTAAATATCGTGGTGATTCAGTGTTAGTTGCAGAAGGTGATAACAAAAGACAAACATTCAAATTACAAAAACAAATAATTTGCCAGGGGAAATCAGGATGCTCAAGTTTTAACCCGTAGGAACTTGTGTGCGTGGCAGAAAGTCTTGTACAGAGCACAGAGCCTGTCCTTAAAGTGGGGTTCTGAAATGGGGTTTTATTTCTTGGTTCTAGAGGTTTCCTTCCCCTGTACAGTGACGTCTATGGGATGCTGTTGTTATTGTTTTTACTGTTTTGTAGCTATCTTCTTGTTTTCATCTTAGTTAATGTTAATCTGATTTTGCACAGAGTCGCTTGAGCAATTGCTGACATGTCTGTAGTTCACTTTTTCTTTTGCCCAAGTTAGAAACGTAAATCAGAAACCATGTTTAGCCATTTATACTGACCATCTTTTATTGGTGAAGCCACAGGGTGGCTGGTGATAATACACAATGCAAGTGAATGATGTGGCAAATGGTACGTTGCAGGCAGCAGGAGATTGGTTTGCAAGATCTTTAGAACATGCCTGGGATAAAATTAGACTTCAGCTGTGCAGATATGATATTCTGCTTCTTCTCATTTGTACTAAAATGTGTTAGATGGAAACTATGATTTATCAAGCCATAATGGTATTCATGGCCTATTCTGGTGATGAGTCTGGCATATGAAAGACCAAGTCTTGACTTGGAAAAAGAATATAAGAAGAAGACACCTTGTGTGTTTATGAAACTCAGAGAAAGGGGAAGGCCATACAGGACTAGCTCAGAATGAAACGAGTCTTATCAAGTGAGGGGGTGCAAACACCCATGGAAACAGCTATTTGCTAGACATTAAGTTTCACACAGACAGACACACACACACACACACACACACGTATGTGTATGTGTATGTGCATATTTTCTCTCTATATACCAATGACTGCATCTCAAAAGATCCCTCTGTTAAAGTACTGAAGTTTGCAGATGACACAACAGTGATTGGTCTCATTTGAGACGACGATGTATCTGCATATAGACAGGAGGTTGAACAACTAGCCTTGTGGTGCAACCAGAACAATCTTGAACTAAATACACTCAAAACCATAGAAATGGTGGTAGATTTTAGGAGAAATCCTCCTATACCACCACTTCAACAGTAGAGACCTTCAAGTTTCTAAGTTCTATCATATCTCAAGACTTAAAATGGACATGTCCCAGGCATTCAATCTCCAAGTTCAGCCTTTCTCCGCAGCAATACTAGGTCGGTGACCGGACTGGTGTAGAGCTTCTTGGTGAAAGTCTGCTGGTCGCAGGAGGGATCTGGTGACCTCACTATCAGTGTGGTGTCCAGACAGTTTAGAGTTAATGGGATTTGGGATAGTTAGTTAGGAATTGGGAGCTGTCCCCTTAAGGGAATGCATCATGGTAAATGTAGTTAAGGCATCCTGGGAAATGTAGTCCATGTCATGTGATCACATCTGTAATCCGGATTGGTCACTAAATTGACCCTTGTTGGGTTGGGGGAGGCTCCTTCACTCTTGCCTGAATCCTTTACCATGCAGCCACTTCAATCATCATGGGGATGAGACTTTATTATCTTTCTACACCACAATTCAGATATGCAAAGGATTGGACATTAAGAAGAACCTCGTCATAAATGTGAGTTGACAGGATGCCTGATGAACCAATAAAAATACTTTGTATGGATGCTTTGTGGAGTTGATCTGTCTGCTTTATGCCATCCAAATATTAATAAGCAGAACAGTAGAAAAATAATTTAATCTTGATTCCTGGAAGCAGTAAAAAGATAAAGATAAAGTAGAAAGATAAAGATATTTTGAAGCCAGATATTTTGTTCCTCAAACCTAGCATCGTGGCTGCAGGAAGAGGCAAATTCACCCCCTTTTCTCTTCAGCGAAAGAAGTGCTGTGTCTCAAGTTACAACTCCTCGACTTGGCAGACTAGGCCGTCAGAGCTGGGCAGGATTTGATGCAAAAGTCCCTTAAGCCACATGTTCTGATGTACATCCTTGTCTTTTAGCAAGACAAGGTCTCCTTCTTTGAGGTTTGGTTCTTTGGTCTTCCATTTATGGTGGTCTTGTAGGATAGACAGGTACTCTTGCTTCCAACGGTTCCAAAAGATGTTGGCAAGTTGTTGAACTTGTCTCCACTGTTGTTTGTACAAGTCCTTAGAATCAAAGTTCCCTAATGGTATGGGCCAATCACCCATTTTCTGAGTTAGCAAGGTAGCTGGAATGAGAATAGTTGGATTCTCAGGATCTGAGGAAACCGGAACTAAAGGTCGACTGTTGATGGTGACTGCAACTTCTGCCATCAGGGTAGATAGAGTCTCATGTGTCAGCTTAGGTGCCGTCATCAACATGGAATCCAGGATCCTGCGAGCTATTCCGATCATGCATTCCCATGCTCCTCCCATATGGGATGCATGGGGAGGGTTAAATATCCATAAACAATTGTTAGCTTTGAGGTAGCCATCAATTGGCGAGTTAGGGTGGATGCTTTCCTCAATCTGTAATTCTTTACAAGTGTCTACAAAGTTTGTTCCATGGTCAGATCTGAATACCTTGACTAGGCCTCTGCAAGCTTGAAACCTTCTTAGGGCGTTGATGAAGCAAGAGGCGTCCATAGATTCGATGAGTTCGATATGGACAGCTCAGATGCTGAAACCTGTAAAGAGCACTGCCCATCATTTGCTGTTCACTTGACCGCCCCTGGTTCATCGGGCAGACACTGACCAAGGGCCAAATACATCAAGGTCTACATTGGTGAACGGTGGCTCGGAACTCAAGGGCTCGGATGGTAGATCAGCCATCATCTGTTGTAGAGTCTGGTCCCGTTGTTTGCGACAATGTAAGCATGACTGCAGAACAGTCGTAATGCATTTTTTGGTGCCGATGATCCAGAATCCATTCGCTCTGATGGCACCTTCTGTAAAGTAGCAGCCTTGATGGTGGACTGTTTTGTGGTAGTGTCTTCCTAACAGTCTTGTTACATGTTGGCAAGCAGGAAGGATGATGGGGTGCTTGCTGTGTGAGGCCATTTCAGCTTTGTGTAGGTGTCCACCTACCCTAAGTACTTCTTAGTTGTCAATAAAAGGGTTTAATCTCAGAAGTGGACTTGATTGTGGTATGGGCTTTCCTGCAGACAGGCATCTATACTCCAATGAATATGCATCCTGTTGTGCACTTCTCAATATTCGTCTCTCTGCTAGAGTATGGTAGTCTGGGAAGCATGACTGGAAGCCTTTCCGATGACCAAGGAGACAGACGACTGTGCAAACAATCACAGTCATGCCCAGTATGAGAGGTTTCCATTGGGAGAAGCGTTCAAAGCGAGCAGGTTTTAAGGGGCCTTCCTTCTCACATTTGACCATTGTTGCCATGCAAACAACCTGTGCTTCCTCCTTCTTGATTAAAGGTCAAATGTCGGCAAGCTGATCTTGGTCTAGGAGTTCATTCTTGACTAGAGGTCGAATGTCGGCATCCTGATCTGGATCTAGAAGCTCATAAAGTTCGGGTTCCCCTGACTTCAAGGCATCTGTACGCAACAAGAGCTCAGGGCCTTTGAGCCAGGTAAATTCTGCTAACTGGGATGCAGGAATATACCTTGTAGCGTGATCTGCAGGGTTCTGGTCTGTTGGTACATACCACCACTGCTCAGGTTTAGAAGATCTCCTGATCTGCTCTACTCTGTTGCTCACATAGATGTAGAAGCGTCTGCTTTCGTTGTGGATATAACCCAGTACCACCTTGCTGTCTGTATAGAAGGTGATGGGTTCCAACTGAAGATCTATCATCTTTGTTATTGTATCTGCCAGTTCTATGGCCAGCACGGCTCTGCAAAGTTCCAGCCATGGTATGGTATGGCCTTGTTGCGGTGTTAGTTTTATCTTTCCCATGACGAATCTGACATAAATGTCATTCTCCCTGCCGTAGACTCTGAGGTATGCCACGGCTGCTACAGCCTTTGTCGATGCATCTGAAAAAATATGCAGTTCCTTTCTTTGAGCCGTGGTGGGTGAGATAGGAACATACGTGTGCTGTAGGTGAACGTCTTGGAGACAACATAGAGAGTTGCACCATGTCTCCCATTCTAGCTTCTGCTCTGGTGGGAGCAGTTCATCCCAATCTTTGGTGTTTTGGGAGAGTGTGCGCAGTAGGATTCTACCTTGAATGGTGATGGGACTACAAACCCTAGAGGATCAAACAGGCTGTTAACCATTGACAGCACTCCTCTCCTCGTGAAGTCATTCTTTAGGGCTGGGTTTTTGAAGGCAAAGAAGTCTTTCTTCAAGTCCCAGCACAGGCTGAGACTGCATTGGATAAAGGAGGGGAGCGTCGCTGCCGAAATCGAGGTCTTGCAATTCCTTGGCATGGTCCTCAGGATTAAAGGCGTTTAGTACTTCTTCACTATTGGAAGCTATCATATGTAGCTTGAGGTTGGCCATCCCTAGCATTTGCTGTGTATTCTTCAAGAGGTCTATGGCCTCCGCTGGGGTGGATACAGATTTCAAGCCATTGTCCACGTAGAAGTCGTGTTCTACTAAACATGTAGTTTCTGCTCTGTATTTGGCTCCACCCTCTCGAGCTATACGTTGTAAACCGTAGTTGGCAATTGCAGGGGAAGAGCCATTGCCAAAGACATGCACCCTCATTCTGTATTCCAAAATCCATTGGTTGTGCTGGTCGTCACTGAACCACAGGAAATGGAGGTAGTTGCGGTGATCTTCCCATATGAAGAAGGAATAGAACACCTGCTATATGTCAGCCATAATGGCTTCTTTTCTGAAGCGGATGAGCACCCCAAGGAGACTGTTCATGAGATCATGAGATCAGGTCCTGTAAGAAGGGCCTTATTCAGAGAGTGGCCTTGGAACTGTACACTGGCATTGAAGACTACACTTATTTGGCCTGGTTTCTGAGGATGGTACACTCCAAAGAACAGCAGGTACCAATATTCTTCGTCTTTCCCCAAGGGTGGGGCCGGCTCAGTGTGTCCATTCTGTATCATCTTGTCTATGAAGTCCACCAGGTGAGCTTCCATTTCTGGCTTCTGGTTCATGATCCATCTCAGGCTAAAGAGGCGAGAGAGCGCATGTTGTTGGTTGTTTGGCAAGCGTTGTCTGGGTGTGCGAAAGCAGGGGTGGGATTCAAATTTTTAACAACCGGTTCTGTGGGCATGGCTTAGGTGGTGGGCGTGGCTTGATGGTCATGTGACTGGGTGGACATGGCTTGGTGGTCATGTTATTGGCTGGGTGTGGCCAATTCAATATCATTCACATCGAGGCACGCATCTCCTTGCCTGGCTTCTCATGACTGTGGGGATGCTTCAACAGTTGTCAGTGTGAAAAATGGTCATAAGTCACTTTTTTCAGTGCCATTGTAACTTTGAATGGTCCCTCCACACAAGCAAAGTTCCAGCAAAGAAGGAAAAAAACCTCCAGAGAAGTTCCTGAGACAGGAAGTCTAGTTCTGCCAAGAATGTAATAAGGGTTAACGGAGAGGCAGTTTCTGTAAGCAACACCAGAATGTTTCCTTCCTGCCTTCCTTACAGGATTAGACCAGTAATTTCTTCTAACAACCAGTTTTCCGAACTGCTTCGAATGTTAACAACCAGTTCTAGCGAATAGGTGTAAACTGGTGGAATCCTACCCCTGTGTGAAAGGGAAGTGGACCGACCCAGCTACCGGTTGCATTCTGTTGAAATTCCTTATCCATGAACTGTAGGAACCTTTTGTCCTCAATAGACAAGGCTAAGTCGTTGTCTTCTTTGGTGGTCTGAAACAGTGCCTCTCCTAGGACAGGTTTGACTGTTGAAAACGTGAAGTGTTCTTGGCACGGTTTCAGGTGGGAGGTTCTTCCATTCTTGAGAACGGATGTGACTACGGTACTTGCCTGGGTTGGGGCCTGTAGCCGATCGACACAGACTACTCCTACGATTCCCCATCCTAGTCTGTTTTTATGGCATATGGGAAGCATGTCGGGCCTCTGACTATGTCGATGTAAGCTGAAGCATCAGGGGCATCAACTCCCAGCAAGAGTAGAATTTCTCCTTCCGGGTCTAGAGCGGGAAAGTGATGCGAATCTTCTAAACACGAGCCCAAAGACTGCACAGTCAATGTGCAATGTCATCTATGCAACAGCAATGAGCACCCAGCCGCTCTGCATCCAGACTCCAAGCCACCACAGCAGATAACTCTTAGACCTCCCCAGCCAAGGAGCCTCAACGTGCTACAGAAGCATACCCGGAGCTAGTGGTGAGTGTCAATTGCATGGCGGTGTGTGATAACACACCAGCCCCTCGCTCATGTCATCAGATCTGCTTAGCCAATGTCTACGCCGAGGGATGTCCAGAAGAAGCAGTGAAGATGTACATAATACTGGATCCTCAGAGCAATCGCTCGCTGGCCAGGTCTTCATTCTTCAACCTCTTTGATGTTCAGAAGGAAGAGGTGCACTTCACAATATTAACGTGCACCACACCACAAAGCATAGCAGGGAGGAAAGCTACTGGACTCTACATAGAGACATTAGATGGGAGTTCCTGATTCCCACTGCTGCCTGTGT
The DNA here is from genome assembly GCA_023653725.1 of Bungarus multicinctus. NCBI lineage: Eukaryota > Metazoa > Chordata > Lepidosauria > Squamata > Elapidae > Bungarus > Bungarus multicinctus. The sequence goes on along the minus strand of CM042851.1, from coordinate 56,239,434 downwards.
TAGAATGGGATGGGATATTTATTTATTTATTTTATTTTGTCAAGCGATTATAAGATAACAGGTATAACTATAAACATAGTTATGAATACATGAAATGGATACATATAAGAAAAATAAAAAGAAATAATACGATAGGGACGGTAGGCACGTTGGTGCGCTTATGCACACCCCCTACAGGCCTCAGGAAAGGGGTGAGGTCAATAGTAGACAGTCTAAGGTTAAAGTTATTGGGGTTTGGGGAAGAAACCACAGAGTCAAGTAGAGTATTCCAGACATTGACTACTCTGTTGCTGAAGTCGTATTTCCTTCAATCAGGTTTGGTGCGGTTTACCTTGAGTTTGTATCTATTGTGTGCTCTTGTATTGTTATGGTTGAAGCTGAAGTATTTATTGACAGGTAGGACATTGCAATATATAATTTTATGTACTATACTTAGATCAGACCGAAGGCAGTGTAGTTCTAGGTTTTCTAGGTCTAGAATTTCAAGTCTGGTGGCATAAGGTATTCTGCTACGAGTAGAGGAGTGGACTTTCTCAACTGTATTAATATCAGATATGTAATATGGGTTCCAGACTGATGAACTGTATTCAAGTATTGGTCTAGCAAATGTTTTGTATACTCTAGTTAGTAGCGTGATATTACCAGAGAAAAAGCTACGCAGGATTAGGTTTGCAACTCTTAATGCCTTTTTGGCTATGTAGTTACAGTGGGCTCTAGCACTTAGATCATTAGAGATGAGTACTCCAAGGTCCTTGACAGAGTTTGGATCATCAACAAGGTCTTGACTCTTCAGCTTGTATTTTATTTTCTGACTTTTTTTGCCAATATGTAAGACAGAGCATTTATTTGTTGAGATTTGAAGTTGCCATTTGTTTGACCATTCTGATACATAGTCGAGGTCTTTTTGAAGGGTAGCAGTATTGTCTGTGGTATTGAATAGCTTTACATCATCGGCAAAGAGAATGCAGTTGCTCTTAATATGATCACAGAGGATTTGTTTATTTATTTATTTCATAATTTTATATACTGCCCTTCTCCTGAAGGACTCAGGGCGGTGAACAGCCAACTAAAATACATACAAAACACAGATATAAATACGATTAAAAAAGAATTAAATTATAGGCTGCTCAAATAAAAATCTAAAACCCCCGATTAAAATAAATTAAAACTTTCGTACCCCAACCAACTAATCTAAAACCCCTTATTTAAAATCCCATTTGAGTCAGCTCAGGCCGGCCTGCTCAAAGAGCCAGGTCTTCAGGTCACGTCTGAACGCCCTCAGGTCAGTGGTTGTTCGTAGCCCCGGGGGCAGCCCGTTCCAAAGGCATACCACCAAAGTGTGTTTAAATAGGAATGAAAGAACTACAATGCCTTAGATATATGAAGATCATGTGAAGTGTTGATACTGCTTTATACTGAACTGGTGAAGACACACTAGGAATGTTATGTCTAGTTTGGGTCACAATGATAAGAAAAAGTGTTGAGACGCTAGAAAGAGTGCAGAAAAGAGCAATAAAGATGACTGGGCTTCTGGAGGCTAAACTGTATGATGAACAGGTGTGGAAAGTATACCTGTCCTGTCAAAGAGAAGGATTAGAGGTGTCATGATAGCTGTCATTCGGTACTTGAGGGGCTGTCCCAGAGAGGAGAGGAGATCAGCCTATTCTCTAAACTACCAAGCAAGCTGGCAGATCTTTAAAGAGAGATGGAAACTTATCAAGGAGAGACCCAACCTAGAATTAAGGAGAAATTTCCTGATACCGAGTGGAATGGCTTGGTTCCAGAAGTTGAGGATGCTCCGTCACTGGAGGTCTTCAAGAAGAGACTGTTCAGCCATTTATCCAGAATGGTATAGGCTCTCATGCCATGGGCAAGGGGTTGGACTCAGAGGTGGGATTCAGCAGGTTCTGACCACTTCTGGAGAACCGATAGCAGAAATCTTGAATAGTTCGGAGAACCAGCAAATCCTACCTCTGACTAGAGGTTTTACAGTCTCCTTCCCCTGCCACGTCCACAGAACCGGTAGTAAAAAAAAATTGAATCCCCCCATTGGTTGGACTAGAAGACCTCCTTCCAATTCTGTTAATCTATGTTTTTGTTCTATTTTCTTCCAGATCATTTTGACCAAAGCATGGAACCTGTGCTAGAGCTACCAAAGGCCTTGGAAGAGAAAGCCGGCTCACCAGGTGAGCATGGAAGCCAGGATCCCACCCATCCCAAAGGAGGCAACGGGGCAGCGCTCGAAGGGCAGCCTTCATACTGTGGCAAAGAGCTGCCGTGCCAGCAGCTCTCCTTCCGACAGGAGACCCTGGACCGGCAGGTCTTGGAGTACATGGAGGTGGCTCTTTTCCTGAGTCCAGAAGAACAACAGAGGCGATGGCTTGCCATTCTGACCACTTTTCTGAAGGTTAGTTGGATTTCACATTATTGGATATTTTCAACAGAAGGACATCCAGTGATATCCATAGCAACAAAGAAAAAAAGGAAAAATGCAGAAAGGAAATGGCCTATCTGAAAGGGCCTCAGGGAAGGTGGTGTTTTACGTCCATTCAGAATCAGCAGTTGGTTTCAGGTTGGGAGGCAGCGTCGTTCAGTGGATTGTTTAAGAACTGCTTGATGGGACAAGGACCCATAGAGGCAACACTGAAAGTCTTGGAAATGTTTAGCAGAGAGAGGAAACTGAAGCTGCCTTCGAACAGTGCTGCAGAATTTCTTTAATTCCATTCCACTCTTGTGATCTCTCCTGTCATTATTGTTACTTCATTTACTTTAACACAGGACAACATTCAGGCCTATGTAAAGGGACTTACTTCACCCGTAACTGGTGCTGTGGAAGTGTCAACCTTTTGCTGAGGTGAAGCCGAAAAACACCGATTTTAAAGTCAGCTACATTTGCACTTGATTTTAAACTTATTTTTTAATCAGTTATTCCTGTTAGATTGATTTTGGGATAACGGTATGATTATGGCGGCTGAGTTGTTGAGGATCATGCAAGCTCAGCTTCATAACATCAGAGGCATTTTTGCTACAAATGATGCCATGGATCAGATGGAGCTGAACAGGGGTTGTTGTTAAGGGTTCATTAATAGAATGTGGCAATGTTGCTTAGCTGTGGCTTCTAATTAGCAACGAAGGAGCAATTTGCACCCCCTCTACCTAAACTCGCTGACCAACTTCCAAGTTCTTCTTTGTACAAAAAGTTCCTTAAATCCAGCATGGACCTAAGAGAACGCTGCACCTAAATGACAGCATACAAACGTTTCATACAGCTAACATTTCAGAGTATTCTCCTTTTGTTTGGTCTGATTTGTGACGATTTAAGCTTTGGTGTTTTTCTGTTGTAGTCTGTCGTATTTTTATATTGATGGCTCATAACCAAAAAACAACCTGTACAAGTACAACTGACCAGACCAGCAATTGTGTTGGGGGTCACTGGCCTAAAAATTAATGAACTTATTTAAAGTGTTAGGGCATATTTGAATTAACACCCAGTGTATATGGAGAAATGGGGCTGCATGTCTTCTTTCTCTCTGTTGTCCACCAGTTCAAAGCTGTTTGATGGACACATGCTGGTGAGCTACAGATCCTCAAAGGCTATAAAGATGGGTTGGGCCTCCCCAGCGTGCCTTTAAATTGAGAAAAATGCCCTGGGGAAAGCAGCCATTGGGACGGTCCAGGTACTGAGCCTGTCCTGAGTAGAGATGTCCAATTGAAGATGGCCGTTTGGATGACCTAGTTGGCTTCTCTGGCTCCAGGAGAACCCATCCTGGAAGGTGCTGGGAATGCAGTAGTTGTTAGAAAGCCATGGGAGTTATCCTACCTCAAAGAAGGACAATCCTGAATGTAAGAAGCTTCCAGCTAAGAACAAAAATCAGTCAGGGAAAAAATCATTCTGGTTGGGGGAAATTACCAAGTCAATGCATTGAATGACATTTTTTTTTTTTTTGACATTACAAAAAATGTTTTAGGCCTGGGAGGCGTCAGATGGAAGCATCTATTTTTCAAATATCCAGCTTTTAGCAAGTGAAACTTCCAGTTTTCTGGTGAAAGAAATCAAGAAGAAAATGAATGGAAACTCAGTAGGTGAGTTTCCTTTATGTATTTGACCTGCAGCCCCCTCTCCGCTTTCTGATTTATCTTGTTGAAAAGATCTGTGCCAGTCGTGTCCACCAGCAGGCATTAAAAACTCTTGTCTTTATAGCTCTGTTTTGTTCAGGCCGGGTCAGGATACCAGTTCATTCCTTTAGGGCATGACAGAAGGAACGATGAGGATACAGAACGAGAGAATTCTATAAAAATTGTAAGCAGCCACAGACTAATAGCAGAACGGGACAAGAAGATTAATATAGTACTAGATATGGCTGCAGGGGAAATTCTCAGAGTCGGCAAGGAGCCAGGAAATTATGCTGCTTTCCCAGAACCACTGTAATTTAGTGGCTGTTTTATACGGCAGTTATTTCTGGTGTGTTGAATGGATTTCTGAATGGTTGGTGGTAAGCATGCATGCAGAGCGTAATGGTGTTCTGCAATTGTGTTTGTCTGGAGTCCATCACTAGTGGCCCCTCTGTCATCCACTGACCCTCCTGTTCCTTTCTTGCATGGTGTGAATATTGGCTGCCACAAGAACAGAAGACGCTCAACTGCTTGTGTGGCAATTTCTTCAGTGGAAGGGAGAGCTGGATTCTGATGGTTACCTGCTGCTAAAATCAATCTATTTGCTTTCATTCTACACTTCGGTAAGAGAAAGACTTAAAGAATTTAAGGATGTGTATTTTCAACAACATAGTCCCTGTGGGCTTTCCTACTGCTGGCAAAATGGAGGATTAACTCCCCAGTTGTTTGAAACAAGAGACCTGCTCCATCTTATGGGCCTCAACGCTCCAAGAGTGACTCTTGGGATATGGCAGCTGAGTGCCAGCTTGTCTTCTGTTATTGCTGAGGGCTTTTTAAAGACCAGTAGGTGTTCTGGAAAGTACAGCTGCCTTGGCTGCATAGAGTAGGACAGAGTTGAGTCTTCTGGATTATTGCTAGGGAGTTGAGGGGGGAGGCAGTGCACAAGCAATCAGGCAACTCCACACCATGAAGGAGCTTTAAGTGCTAATGGTCCAAATTACTTCAACAGTCCAGTCAATTTTGGAGAATAAGAGAACCCGATGAACAACAAGCCACTTCCATTTAAACCCTTTCCATGAAGGCACAGAACTTCTAAGATCACTGTAGGTGATCCCCACCCCCATATATAAATGTGGTTTTTTTAATTCTAGAGTTTATTGGATTTCTGTTGTGATAATGAAGCTGGAATGGTGATTTGGAATGTTTAGACACTCAGAATATCAAAGAAGTTGCAGACCAGCAGCTCTGAGAAGGAGAAGCTACTAGTCTGGGGTGAAATTAAAAAAAAGAAAAAGATAAGTCAGGACAGGAAACACAGAAATAAGAACAAATTTTCAATTGAAATTGAAACCTTCATATGCTATAAAATAAAAACTTACTACAAAAAAAAAGAAAGAAAGAGGAAAGAACAGGCAAATAATGGAAGAAAACAGAGAAGTAGGTGAACACCAAGCTTTGGAAAAAGTACCAAAGGAAAAATTGCAAGAGGAGGTCAATAAAAAAATCCAGAACAATGTTCTGTACCGCTTTTCTGATCAGTCTTATTTTTTCTCACTAAAAATGCTCCCTGGGAAGATTCTGAAATGAGCATTAAACATGGTGTGCATTTTCTTTGGGGCAGGAACAGGAAGTCCGGTGGAGTTTAATCAAGTCTGGGTTGCCTGTGACAATGCTGCAGTGCCTCCATCTCTTCTTCGTATCTCCCCTGGAAGGGGCTCCTGGGAGCAGGGAAGAGGAGGACCAGGCCCCACGGAAGACCCAAGACATGCTGGTGCAGGTGGGTGGTGGCAGCTGGACCTTGAGGGGCCATCTAAAAGTAAACTAGAAAAAGATGTTTTGTTTCTCAGGATTCTGGCAGTTACTTCAATTAAATCACGAGCCTCGATCCACACTCCCAAAACTTGAAAGAATTTATTAGAAGTTAACATGCCGGCATTAGCCTGGGCATAGCCGACTCTGAGATACATAATTCACTGTCACCCTTGATCCTGCTTTCCCCACCACCGCTCTGGGTGTATCATCCAATTAAACACATCCATAGCCAAGAGTCATTAATCATGCTCTCCAATTAGATTTTTGCATGGCAGAAGCTTCAGTCATCTAATCAGTCTCTGAAGAAAATATGAATGGAATGTACTTTCGATTCCACACTGCTGCCTGCTCTTTGAAACTCCCCCTCCTTTCTGTTGACAACTATAAAAATGGTATACAAAATGTTTTATGAGTTGACATTGTTCTTTTAAAAAAAATCTCTAGGATTAGCTTGGCAAGTTTTATTTGAATCAAATAGTGGCATTATTGTTTTTATTTACTTTTAGACAATGGTCAACATTTATGCAGAGAAACAAGGAGTGGAGATGCTTCTCATGTCCAGCCATCTTAAATCTTTGATCCTAGCCAGATCCTCCCTCTGGGATCAAGGCAGCCCTGCTTGGAAACAGCCTACAAGCCAAGTGCTACGGACAATTTCAAAGGCCCTTTCGGAGACCACCATTTCATACCTGCAAGGTAACTGGGCCCTAATTTCCCCTGTCCTCAATTCATGAGGACTCAGCCTCTGTGGAGCCCCTAATCCTTGCTCCCTTAATGACCCGTGGGAGGGAGGGGGGCTTGTCAAGACGTCTTTGTCTTAATTCTTCATAATTACAAATGATTCTTTGTTTTCTAATGGAGCACAATTGCATCCCCTCTCGCCTTTCCATCCACTGTCCTCTCTCTGTTTTGCACTGTGTGTTTTTCTGTCCTTAAATGCGCAGGTCCTCTTTTACCTGCAAGAGCCTGATAATTGTTTCTAAATTTTCTGTGCAAAACATTTTCCGTGCCTCTTGCTTTGTGGATGTTACTTTCATGCAGGGAGGAAGCTCCTTTGCTGGACTACGTTTATAGAAGTTGCTTCTGTTATCCGTTTACCTTGCACTCTGCTCTTTGAATTGATAAAAACCAGGGATGGGATTCAAATTTCTTAACAACCGGTTCTGGGAGCGTGGCTTAATATGTGGGTGTGGCTTGCTGGCTGGGCGCGTTTTGGTGGTCACGTGACTGGCTGGGCGTGACCAATTCAATGTCACTCACCTCAAGGGGTGCCTCACCTGGCCCCTCCCTTCCCAGCCATTCCTTGTCACACCCAGCCTCAACTTTATAGTTCTGTAAAAATGTTCACCATTTTTTGACTTTATTATCTACGTGCTATAGCTATACTTTCATGGACCACTGACAGGAGGAAATGGCTCACATGCTTTGCTCAAGAGTGTGATAGCAACAGGCTTTTAAGGGGCTGCCAGGAAGAGGGGGAGAGGGCAATGTATTTTCCAAAGCACCAGAAGGCAAGCAAGAAGCAATGGATGGAAACTGAACAAAGAGACAAACAAACTAAGACTAAGGAGAAACTTCCTGACAGTGACAATAATTAACCAGTGGAACTGCTTGCCACCAGAAGTTCTGGGTACCCCAACACTGGAAGTTTTTAAGAAAAGATTGAACATCCGTTTTTCTAAAATGGTATAGGATTCCCCCCAAAGTCCCTTCTAAGTGTTATTCTGTTATTCTGACACCTTTCCCAGGATCTCTACTCAGAGTTTGGCATCCTCATTTTTCCTGCCTGAGCAGAGGGTTGGACTAGAAGACCTCCAAAGTCCCTTTTAACTCTGTTAAACACACATATATTTATGCTCTGGACTATAGACATGTAAACCCTGAAAAATACCTAGGCAAACGATAAGCAGTAAAATCACTCTAGGTGTATTTTACAGTGCAAAATATTAATATATGATAAATAATGGTACAATTAAAAATAATAGCACAGAGTTTTCTTTCTTGCCCCATTCCTTCCAATTTCTTCCTTCCTTCCTTCCTTCCTTCCTTCCTTCCTTCCTTCCTTCCTTCCTTCCTTCCTTCCTTCCTTCCTTCCTTTCTTTCTTTCTTTCTTTCTTTCTTTCTTTCTTTCTTTCTTTCTTTCTTTCTTTCTATCCCTTCCTTCCTTTCTCTTTCTTGCTTTCTCTTCCTCTTTCTTTCTTGTTCTTTCTTTCTCTCTCCCCCTTCCTCTTTCTTTCTTTCTTGCTTTCTCTCTCTCTATCTTTCTTTATGTTTCCCCTTCCTTTTTCTTTCTTGCTCTTTCTCCCCCCCCCCTCTCTCACACACACACAAACACACACACCCTTCTAACCCTGCTATTCTATGATTCTGTAAGGATCTCCTGCAGGAGCAGGGGGTTGGGCTAGAAGATGACCACCGAGATCCCTTCCAGCCCTAGATTGCTATGCTGTTTCAGGGTCTTCTGAAGCCAGGGTTTGTGTCCTTCCTTCCTCTCTTTTTTTCTCCCTCCCTCCCTCCCTCCATGTATCTATCCATCCATATATCTCATTCACTTTCTCCTCCCTTCTTCCCTCTCTTTCTTTCTTTGTCCCTTCCTTTCATCTCTCCCTTTCTTTGTTTATCCCTTTTCTTCCTTTTGCTTCCTTTCTCTTTTTTCTTCCTTTCTCTTTTTCTTTTCTTTCTTCTCTCTCTCTCTTTCTTTCTTCCTTTCTCTTTCCCTCTCTCATTTCCTCTTTTTCTCTCTTTCCCTCTCTTTTTCTCTCAAACACTCCTCAAGCGAGCAGCTGCCCGCCCTGCACCCGGTTTTTCTGTGCTTTGGCACTCACTTGAGGAGTGTTTCCCCGTGCATGTGCATCCCCCCCGCCCCATCATAGATGCCAGTCACGAGAGGAGGAGGAGGAGGAGGAGGAGAAAGATCGCCCGAAGGGACACTTCCACTGGGGCTGGCGATTGTTTTTCAGCCAGTCTGGAATCCAAAATGAAGAAATGAAAGAAGTGGCAAAGAGCATCAAGGAGAGCTTGCTGACTTGGCCCAGCCATGGCTTTGAGGGATGGACACACACACACACACACACACACACACACACACATACACACAAACAGAGAGAGAAAACATGCCCTTCTCTCCTGGCCAGCACGGCCATGGCCTTGCAGTGGGGGTGGGGGGGACAGCTAGCTAGCTAGGTCACGGCAAAGCAAGCCAGGGAAGCCCCGGGATGGGGAGGAGGGACATCGCAGTGGCCTAGACTGGCCCAGGAGTCAATTCAACCGGGGCATGCTTGTAGGCTCACTCACCCACGGAGATCAGGGCCGTGGTGGAAAGCAGGCAGCAATGGCAGGCGAAGGCAGGTTAGCAATGGCGGGCGAGGAATAACTGGGTGGGGCGGGATGAGTGGGCAGGAAGGGGCGGGGCCAGCCAGGGGCGTGATTTACCGGTTCTCTGAACTGCGCAGAATCATAACAACTGGTTCTACCGAACTGGTCCGAACCGGTAGAATCCCACCCCCTGATAAAAACTTTTATATTTTTTTTTATCAGCTGAAATATGGCCATATTTGGTGGTCATTTTCTTCAAGGACCATTACAAGCTTCCAAGCCACAACTGCAGGTTCACCCTCTCTCTTGCTGGTCTTTCATGCTGTGTGATGGGAGAAGTTTCTTAAGCTGGCTGCCACCCCAGGCGTTGAATGGTTGACAGTTGGAGATATTTCTCCTTTAGCTTTGGGTTGCTGCCCAACTTTTCATAGAGTTCGGATTAGATTATTCCAGTTTGAGCAATCCAGCAGGGTGCTGACCCTTTGACTGGATCCAGTAAGACTGTAATTATATTCTTACACTTATCCTTTCTTGATTTAAACATTATCTTTTTCTAGTTCAGAGATTGTGGGTTACATTTTGGTATGTCTGAAGTTTAATGTAAATTCACCTTATGGTGCCAGAAGAATAAGTAGAATTTTCTATAAAACAGAGTGAGGATGACTATGATCTTACATGTGGCCATTACTTATTACATACAATACTTTTTTATCTGCAGATTCCATCAAAACTTCTATCCACAATTTGTCAGAGCTTGATGATTCCTTGCCTACTTGGGAAGTATGTGAATCCATCAATATTATCCTGCATTTTGTGAGAAATTCCTACCCGATTTCCCCAGCCTTGCTTTTGGAGTTTGAGAACAATGGGGGCCACCAGCTGCTGTTGAAAATTTTTTTAAGGCAAGTCAGTTGATAGTATAGTAGCTGCCAAGATGTGCCTCTAAGAGATTTTTGCCTTACTGTTTTATTTGAGGGGCAAATACTTTCAAGTACCTTTTAACGTTCATGTATCCTTGTAAATGCACATTTCTTTCCAGTGATGGAATTCAGATTGTTGGTTAAACCATTCTGGACAAAGACTGCAATAACATGGTGCATCTAAAATGCAGATGATTCAGTTTTCTTCTATGGACTTTCCCTTTAAACTCTGGACAATTGTTCTTCAAGGATAGACTTTAATAACTTTATCCCACACTTCTTGCAAACATAAACCAAAGCCTGTGCCTTTTTCTAGGCATGATTGTCGCGTGTTCAGGACAGACCAAAAGAACACAATGGTTCATAGTATCAATAGATTAACAACTGTAGGCTCATCCTGGCTAAAGCTGAATAGTGCATACCATGGGGCTTCCCCCCCCCCCCCCCGCCCCCAATAAACTGTCCTAATGCGACACTAGGACTCTTTCCCCCTCAGGGGCACTGGGAAATCAGAGCATCTGAGCAGAATCTCTTTGAGAGGGAAACCGAACCCTTCGCCCCTTCCAAAACCCACTTCAGGAGGACACCAACCCTTTCCCCAAACCCAGGACAGAGGTATTCTTCTAGGGCTGTGATGGTGAACCTGTGGCACGTGAGCCATTTGTGCTGGCACGCAAACAGCAGGCAAACTTACCTCACTGTGTATGCGCACCTCACAGCTGATTTTTGGCTGGTTTGAGGCCTTTTTTGGCCTCCCAGAGGCTTGAGGAAGGCTTCTGCAGGCTTTGCAGGCCGAAAACTAGCCCCGTTTTGTCACTTTCTGACCTGCAAAGCCTGCAGAAGCCTTCCTCAAGCCTCTGGGAGGCCAAAAAGGCCTCAAACCAGCCAAAAATCAGCTGTGAGGTGCAGTGCAGGTAAAGGGGTGGGGGGGTAGGGTGGGGTGAGTGGGGATTGCACATGCATGCGTAGGGGACGTGGGGGGCACATATTGCCTTCTGGGTGCTGGCACAGGAGCGCGAGAGTACAAGCGTGTGCACAATTTTTGCCACAGGAGCCCAAAAAAGGGTAGCCACCCCTGTCCCAGGGCTTCACAGAGTATGAGAAGTGACAATATCACCTTATACTGCACTGGTAAGGTCACACTTGAACACAGTGTCCAGTTCTGGTCACCATGATACAACTAAGAGGTTAAATCCTAGAAAAAGAGTGCAGAGAACAGCAAGGACAATGATGAGGGGGCTGAAGGGAGGTTAAGGGAAATATGTCTAGCCTATCAAAGAGGAGGATTGTGGGGGATGACACGTAACTGTCTTCCAGTATTGAGGGGCAGCCACAGAGAAGTGGGGATGGACTCATTCTCCAAAGCTCTTGAGGACGGAAGAAGGAAAGGGAGCAAGCATGCAAAAGCGAGATCCAATCTAGAACTAAGGAGATATTTCCTGACCGTGAGGGCCAATAGAATAGTTTACCTCCCAGGATTGTGGGTGCTCCATCAATGGCGGTTTTCAAAAATAGGCTGCAGCCTTTTCACTGGGATAGTAGTAGAGGGTCTCCTGCCTTGAGCAGGGGTTGGACTACAAGGCCTCTGACGCCCTTACCAGTTCAGTCATTGTATGGCTTTTATGTTCTATGCTTGCGTGCAAACTGATTCTTCCACCAATTAAGTATTCCAGTTGTGTTTCCAGATTTGAAGGGCCACTGGACAAAAAAGAAAATGCCAGCATAAAAGAAACACTGGACTTAGTGACACAATTGACACTTTGTGGGGAAACTGAACTGACTGTTTCAGGCAATATAGTATATCCACAACTGCCACAGTTTAATGAGAAACTGCCCCTTTCTTCTGGTAAGTAACTCAGGTAGGATGAGTTAGAACATTTAAATCAATAGCATGCAAATATAATAAAATATGTCATATAGAAGATTTTAATATAGCCTAATAAATAGCGGGAAGAAACTGCCAATAATGCAAAATGCCATGTATTGTTGGCTTACTGACCACAAACATGACTATTCAAGAAATGCAACATAATTTTGTTTCAAGAGAATTACATTTTTACATTGCATTTACATTTTCTGGTTTCATTGTTCCTTATAAAATGGAAATTAAAAGCTGAATTCTTTAGAATAGACGAGGAGAGATTATTTTATTACCAAAAAAAAGTTAATACAGATGATTACTGCTTTGAGTGTTTATAAAAGTAAACAAATGGGGCATACATTTGATAAAACAATAAGCGTCCTTTATCTCTGTCACCAGTAGCACCATGTAAAAATATACTTCTAAATAAAGAGTCCCAAATTCAATTAAATTGTTCTTTAAAAAAAGATTATTGTACAATTAAATAACAGCTGATAGAATAGGTGGTATTTATTGAACATGTAAGAGCTGTGGTAGTGCCCTGGTGAGAATGCAGTATTACAGGCTAACTCTGCCCACTGCCAGCAGTTTGATCCTGACCGGCTCAAGGTTAACCCATCCTTCCATCCTTCCGAGGTGGGTCAAATGAAGACCCAGATTCTTGGGGTGGGGTGGGGGCAACAGTCTGACTCTGTAAACAGTTTAGAGAGGGCTGTGAAGCACTGTGAAGCGGTCTGTAAGTCTGAAGGGCCACTGCTGAAAGTAAAGTGCAAAAGTACTTTCCTTCATGCTGTGCTTAAAGAGAATGTGGGCGGGTGGGAAAGTGTCCGGAGGGCAACCAAGAGATGCTCTATCAGGGTCCCTTGAAAAGGACAGGCAGGCTTCACCTGGGGAAAATTCGCAATGGCCACCAGGAGTGTCTCATGGGAGACAGGCTTGCTTTCCTTGCTTTCTGCTCTAGAGATCCAGACGAAGACAAACGGCTGCAATGTAATACATTGTCCTAGATTTAGCACAAGGAAGGGAGCGACAATAATTCTAAAACTGTCACAGAAATTTTTGACAGGAGCATTGTTTCCACAGGAAAAAGAATAAGGAACCTGAAAGCTTTCCAGGTACTAGAACTGCTTTTTCAGAGATCCAACAACCCAAATCTCTGCCAGTACATTTTGCTTGTCCTGAAATCCATCTGGACGTGGGACCCCATGAACTTCTTCCTGCTCGAGGGGTCTCTGCAGCCCATCTGCCAGTTTGTGGGGATCATCCCTCTGAAGCCCTTCCAGGTCCAGGCTCAGTTCTTCCAGCTGGTGGAATCCGTGGTGGAGGACCTGTCTTACATCCCCCACGAGATCCTGAAGAAGATCCAGGGCCTGATCCACGAGAACGCCAAGCCCTCCTGCGCCTCGCTTGCCTTGGGCTGCCTCCACAGCATCGCCCAGAGAGACCCCCTCTTGACGGACGTCTTCAGGGACTCTGGACTTTTAGGAATGCTGCTTGTTCAGTTGCGTAAAGAAGCCAAAAGGCTGATCAAGAAAGGTATCGTGCATATTCAATAAAAGCACGCTTTTCTAAACCTTTTCCAAACTCTTCCTGCTGGGAATGGATTGCCTGCAGCTCCACCTTTTTCTCTGGTTGCCTCTGGTCTGTAAGAGCCCGTCTGAAATTTATGTTTGCTTTGACCCCAAATTTAGCTGCAACCCACACCTAGACAATCTGCCCCGTAGGACACGCTGCTTCCTCCCGCTGGACCTTCTTCTAGTGCCAGCAGAGGTTGGACACCCTGCCCGCTTTTTAGGGGAATGCAACATTTGCGCAGAGAAACTCTCGCTTCCTTCTCCTTTCCCTCACCATTCATGGTATAAGAGCAGCTTCCTGTCAGGGGCTAATCTGAGAGGTTACCTGCTCAGAGCTTCCCCTCCCCGACATTTCCTCGTACTTTTGTTACTTTCCCACAACCCTCCCCCTCTTTTTAGGTTCCATTTTAGCTTCACCCTCCCTCCCCATCTCCTTAACCAAACCCTGGCGTTTCTTCTTTTTCGAATCTGCTGCCTCTCCTCACCTCCTCCTGAGGCAGCAGGTCCAAGGGAGCTCCCTCATTCTGAGGATTTATTTTCCTGTTTGTGGGAAGGGCAGCCACCCCCACCCAACGCTGCTCATGAGGAAATGGGCCTGGTTTCTTGTCATGCAGGAAGCACCCAAGCAGGTCCTGGGGTGTCGGAAGCCGAGGATCTCCTCCTCAAATGGATTCTGAAGATGGCAGCCGCTCTAGTGGTGGGATCTGTCAGGAACACAGGTAAAGCTTCACTGGCCACAAGGTGAGGGTGGCGGAATACTAGTTCATGGGAAACTTCCTCCGTTGCTCCCCCTGCCGAGCCTGAAGCGAGTGGATAGTCCCCTGGTGGATATTTGCTTTTCCAGTCTCGCCACTGCTCTGGTCTGTGGAAGATTCCTGATTCAGGAGCCTCTCCATGAAAACAAGGACAGGCCGCTGGAAAGAAAGAGAGGCAACCTTTTCCCTCGTTGCTGTCGAAAGACAATTTCCCAGCAAGCCTAGGGACCTACCTAGCAAGCGTAGTGACCAATTTCCCAACAAGCCTAGGGACTTAGGGACCTGACTGTGGATTCAGAGAAATCTTACAATTTTAGAGAAGCTGTAAGGCGATTACAGGTTAATTTGTGCACCATAAAGCATGCTATGTTGGGTTAGGCTAATTCAACAGAGGAAAAGCAATTCCTTTTCCTTTTCATGGAATCTTAAAGAAGGTCCAGATAACACAATGCTCTTTCGGTCTCCATTTGTCTCTTTTGCTTCATTTTTCAATATTTTCCTACATTTTCTTAATCAGAAGAAAAAAAAAACCTTGAAAGAGGGGCAGAATTGAAAACATTTTCATGGACATTAGAATGGCCATGGCAGGCCATCCAGAGATGCTTTCCTATTTTTCAGTGGAAATAATTCATACAGTGAGACAGGAAGAGCAGCGGTGGTCTACAAAGGACTCTGGGATCCTTAGGACCCCAGAGCTAAATACTCTGGAAGTATTTACAGGGTGACCACAACAGCATCAGCCATGGTGCCTTACTCCAAGGAGGAAATACTTAGAGCAAAGGGTTGAGAAGGAGGCAGCACCACAATTTTGGCACATATTAACACCACTGATTTTTCAGGGGTGGGGGGATAAATATCTTAAGATTTCATGTGAGCCTTAAGCCTTTCGTACAATGCTGCATTCATTGTACCCCTCAATGAAATTTAATTATTCTAGTAACTGATCAATGAATCTGGTCATGTATTATAAAATAATCTTTGAAATTATTGTCATCAAGTGACCATCCTTCAGATTCTGCTTGGAATATGGCTTAATAGCAAGTTATATGTGTGATTTCTCAGTGATTCTCAGGGACTACGGCATGGTGCCCTACATCAAGATTTATGTGGATAGCGAGCTGTACCGAAGAGATGCTGTGAAGATCCTGGAGCAGTTGTCCATCGTCAACCCTGAGGAGTACATGAGCTCCATTGTTGGGGCTCTCTGCTCCTCTACTCAGGGTGAACTACACTTCAAGCTGGATCTACTTAAAGTAAGGAATAGTAAATGCCAAGATCTATCTTATTTGGAAAAAAAAATCAATGGTTGGGATTTGTTCCTTTATGTGGCCATGAATCAGAGGGAAGTTCTAAACTATGGAAATATAGTTACTTTGCCTCATGGGGAAATAATGCATCGAAATGTGTCATCAGCCCCTAAAACTGTCTCTAACTGAAGACTGAAAATACTATTGGCCATTAGGAAGAATTACCTGGTCGTAAGTCCTGCCTGAGAGTGGAACAGGTTGTCTTGTGAAGTGATATGTCCGCCTTCCTTGAAAATCTTCCCAAAGAGGGTGGGTGGGCACCCATTCTAAAATCTCTAGTAGATCCTGCAGGGATCAGGGGTTTGCACAAAGAGATTTCTCGGTGAATGAGGTGTATCTGTGCATCTGGCAAGTGCTGTCCCTGAAGATATGATCCAATATCGGATACGTTTCTTGGCCTCTAAAAAGTTTCCTGCTGCTGCAATAGTCAATAACTACCTAAAGGAGGTCAACGGTCCATTAAAGAGATCATGGGCGAAGACCCTCAAGAGCGATTATCCTTTTCAGTGGCCTCATGAACAGCCAAGGTTTGATACAGTCCTCAGGGACCCCAATCTGGAGCTTTTATAAGGCCAAGAAGACTTAAAATAAGATGGGAATGATTACTGGAGGACAGAGAGAAGATTTAGCTGGTGTGGCTATTTTTATTTCCATCTACCGTTATCCAGAGGCCTCCAAATATGAAGTGGTAGAGAAGAAAAGGAGGAGGAGGAGGAGGCTGCTCTCGGAGGGATGACCTCCTTGTCCAATTTCCACAGGATCCATTTGGCCACAATGAAGAACAGGAAGTTAGTCAAGAGGCCCTTTGATCTGTGACCTTCCATGTGTCTGTTCTTTTTTATTTATTTTTATTTATTTATTTGATTTGTTAATTGCTTACAAGATAATAGGTATAAGTATAAACATAATTATGAATATATGAAATGAGTACATATAAGAAAAATAAAAGAAACAATAGGACAGAGACGGTAGGCACGTTGGTGCACTTATGCACGCCCCCTACAGACCTCTTAGGAAGGGGGTGAGCTCAATAGTAGAAAGTCTAAGGTTAAAGTTTTCAGGGTTTGGGGAAGAAATCACAGAGTCAGGTAGAGTATTCCAGTCATTGACCACTCTGTTGCTGAAGTCGTATTTCCTGCAATCAAGTTTGGTGCAGTTAACCTTGAGTTTGTATCTATTGTGTGCTCTTGTGTTGTTATGGTTGAAGCTGAAGTATTCATTGACAGGTAAGTCATTGCAATGTATAATTTTATATACCATACTTAGATCGGATCGAAGACGGCGTAATTCAAGGTTTTCTAGGTCTAGAATTTCAAGTCTAGTGGCATAAGGTATTTTACAATGAGTAGAGGAGTAGAGAACTCTTCTTGTGAAATATTTCTGGACTTTCTCAATTGTATTAATATCAGATATGTAATGCGGGTTCCAGACTGATGAGCTGTATTCAAGTATTGGTCTAGCAAATGTTTTGTATGCTCTAGTTAGTGTGATATTACCAGAGAAAAAGCTACGTAGGATTAGGTTTGCAACTCTTAATGCCTTTTTGGCTATGTAGTTACAGTGGGCTCTAGCACTTAGATCATTAGAGATGAGTATTCCAAAGTCCTTTACAGAGCTTGGATCATCAACAAGGTCTTGACTATTCAGCTTGTATTTTATTTTCTAAATTTTTTTTGCCAATATGTAAGACGGAGCATTTATTTGTTGAGATTTGAAGTTGCCATTTGTTTGACCATTCTGATACATAGTCAAGATCTTTTTGAAGGGTAGCAGTATTGTCTGTGGTATTGAACAGCTTTACATCATCAGCAAAGAGAACGCAGTTGCTCTTAATATGATCACAGAGGTCATTTATGTAGAGGATGAAGAGAGTTGGGCCTAGAACACTGCCTTGGGGGACACCACTATTGACAGATACAGAATTTGATAGGACACTCCCAGTTTTGACCATTTGTTGTCTGTTTGACAGGAATGCTTCTATCCAGTTATGCAGTTGTCCAGAGATACCATAAGATTTTAGTTTTAGGAGTAGTTTGTCGTGTACTGAATCAAAGGCTTTACAGAAGTCTATGTAGATTGCGTCTATTGTTTTGCCCTGATCGAGTTGTGTAGTCCATATGTTTTTGCAGTGTAAGAGCTGCAGATTACAGGATAATTTTTTTCTGAAACCAAATTGTTTATTAGAGAGTAGGTTGTTTGTTTCTAAATGGAGGATAATGGATTGGTTAATAATTGATTCCATGACTTTACAGGTGATGCAGCATAAGGAGATTGAGGTCTAGGCTGGGGTCTCCCTTTTTGAAGATGGGGATGACCATGGCTTGTGACCATAGGTTAGGCAAGGAGATGATCCTGAAAGATTTTTCAAAGATTATGCTTAGAGGTTCAACTATGGCAGTGGATAGATTTTTTAAGAAGTAGGCACATATTCCGTCCAGTCCAATAGATAAGAGATGGTTTTAGATTGCGTAGTGCTTTTTCAACATTGTCTTCTGTAAAATCGATATGTATTAGATCATTGTAGTTGTCTGTGGTTTGATTAGGATATTGGGCATGATTCATTGCTGTTTACAAATACTGAGCCAAAGAATGTGTAAAAGAGGTTGGCTTTAATGGTGTCGTCATTGCAGTCTTTACCATTAGGTCCTATCAGGGGTGGGATGGACCTTGAGTCTTTTAGTTTGTTGTTTACAAAATTATAAAAAGCACGGGTGGAATTGGTGCGTAGAAAGTTTTCCTCTTGTTTAATGTGATAATTGATGCATTCAGTCTTTATCTGGTGGCATAAATTTTTGTATCGGCTTTTGAAGTTGGCAATGTGACCAGATTTGTTTTTCTGCCAGAGTGATCTCTTTTTGGATTGAAGTTTCCTTATTGCTATGGGTAATCTGTTTTTTTTGTTTTTGTTTTGGGAATTGTTATTGGTATTGGTACATATTCTTGGGAAGGAGACTCTTAAATCTAAGGCAGAAGCCGTAGAAAGAGAGCAGTTGGTAACCAATTAGTAGAATCTCAGATTTTTAATACAATATAATACTCTATTGCCATATTGCACTAAAAGCTTTATGTAGAGATGGTTGTTCATAATAACAATTTGACCAGGTTGTGAAGAGGGTGAGTGTGTCAGGCAAAATGCAAAACAGAATTAATTAACCAAGTACATAGTAAACAGTTAGGAAATTAGATTTAACTTCTCATGTTTGGGATAAGAGCCATGGTGGTGCAGTGGTTAAAATGCAGTATTACAGGCTAATTCTGCCCACAGCCAGGAATTCGATCCTGACCGGCTCAAGGTTGACTTCCATCCTTCCTAAGAGAGTAAAATGAGGACCCAGATTGTTGGGTGCAAGATGTTGGCACTGTAAACTTTCCAGAGTGTGCTGTAAAGCAATATGGGGCGGTAGAAAAGTCTAAATGCATTGGTATTGCTATAAACCTAATTATATATATAATTATATAAAGAAAATAGCACCTGTTGAGAGGAATTTTTCAGGAGCCCAATCATCCAGCAGAAAGTAACATCCAGCAGAAAGTAACTTACCTTAAATAAGTTCACCCACATAGAGGCTGATGCTCCTTCTAGTCCATGATACCTACTGACAGGGAAAATAATTTGGACCTACTCCGCGGCAAGTCTACTTTCCTGAGGAAATGTGAAAAGAGGCAGTTTCTATACAGAATCTCTTATTGCTGAATGATTAGTTCTGGGAGGGATTCAACCCCCAGAGTCTTTGCTCAGAATAATTTGAACTCCACTGAGGAACATTTTTCTTGCACACTCCTGGTTCTTTTTATTCCTTTTTCATTTTCCCTAGAAGGCTGCAGGGGAAAAATTTAAAGCCATATCCCCCGCATTAGAGAGGGAGGAAGGGAGGGAGTAACCCCCCCACCCCCACCCCCACCCCTGGATCCTCTCCGTCCAGCGAAGCGAAGGCAGCTGCCACAGCTACGGCTAATCTAAAATTCTTCTTATAGCTAAGTTTGCTGCTTGCCTGAACTGATATAAAAACTAATGCAGCTTTGATGCCTAATTCTGACAAATTATAACTATATTAATACATAATATAAGAGAATGAATTTACTAGCTGTAGCCTTTGGGATCATGATTACATTATGTTCAAATTCAGATTGATTTGCTAATTTATATTTAGCTGTTAAACCCCAAGTGCAAGTGCTAGAGAGTTCCAGAGCGGCAGGCGGTGGGCAATTATGAGGAATAACGAAGAGAGCCATGCAGAAATAAATTCTGTTAGCTATAACTTAGTTAGGGATTTCCACTCCAGGCAGGCCTGTTACAGATTAAAGCCAGAAGAATAGACAATTAAATTGTATCAGAGTTAGAGCCAGAAGAAATGGGGTTACGCCTGACCTCTCCAGATTGTGTCAAAGCCATTCTGATACATCAAGGTCCAGTTTATTAGGTTTAGGCCTGTTCAGGAGTTGCTGCCTGGTGTGATACATTAGCATGCAAACTGAATGGCAGTAACTAAGTTTCCTACTTGTGTCTCTGGCACCCCTCCCCCTCCCCTCTTTTGGAGGATGAAGAAGGTAGGTAGGTGCAAGGGGGAAGAAGGGGAAGAATCGGTGGCATCAGAGAGAAGTTTGTATAGGATGGCATTTTGAAATCACATAAGTTTAAAAAATTAAAAGCCCTTATACAGGCAAACACATAGGTCACATCCTCCTAAGTTCACAAAAGACAGTCTTCTGATGAAGGAAGCTTTAGTTCACAAAAGACTATGCCTTCTGATAATGTTACTCTGAAAAGTACTACCAGATAGCAATAGCAATAATAGCACATAGACTTATATACCGCTTTACAGTGCTTTACAGCCCTCTCTGAGCGGTTTACAGAGTCAGCATGTTGCTCCCTCAACAATCTGGGTCCTCATTTTACCCACCTCAGGAGGATGGAAGGCTGAGTCAACCTTGAGCCGGTCAGGATCTAACTATCAAATTTCAGGCTGCCGGCAAGCAGCAGAAGGAACCTGCAGGACTGCACTCTAACCACTACACCACCGTGGCTCAGGTGCCTTCTGATGAAAGGATAATTCGCTTTGTCTTATGATGTGGCAGCTGTAGCTTGTGGTCTGACATTATGTGGACCAAAAGTCCTGCCTATAATGACTCAAGCCATTAACTTCCTGTAATTAGACGACTACAAAGCATTCAATAGGGGGCTGCCTTTGAAGCCTGCCCATAAACCATTGCAGCTCATAAGGCAGCAGTCAGCTGCTTGATTGGTCCTAGCCACTGCAGTCATAAAAAACCCTGTTTTAAGGCCCAAGATTGGACCTAAGGCTTCTTATGGATTGGTTGCTGATAGGTTTTCAGGGGCAATTCAAAATGCTTGTGATTATGTATAGAATCCCAGGCAAATTAATACTGACTGCGCGTGGATGCTGCAGGGCTGCCTATGCTGACCCGAGTCAACCTGTTTGAGGGAGCCTTTAGGGAGAAGCTGCCTCCGGTGCCTAACTGAGATCAGGAAGTATTGTTTTTCTGCCATGATGGTACCCGCGTTGTTGAAAAAATGACTTTCCACTGAAGGGTTGGCTGAGCCCTCCTGGAAACGATTCACCTTTAGCCTAGCAAACTCTTCATTTGAAGGACTTTGGTCAAGACCAGCTTCCTTCTGCTGTTCTTCGTAAACGTTCTACATGCGGTGATGAGTTCTTCATCCCTTTGTCTCCAACACTAGTCTCTGCTGAAGACCCTGGTGAGCCCTAAGGGTCGCTCCGCCTTCAGAACCAGCGGTGGCTTCAACGGGCTGTTTTCCCTTCTGGCTGACATGGAAGGCGCCTTGCAGGACCCTCCTTTGGGCGCCTGGGCCTCCTTTGATCACAGCCACACCCTGGGGCTGATCCTACGCATCCTCCAGACAACGGCAGCCGCTCTTCACTTGGACCCTGCCAACCAGGATTTCTTCCAGAAGAACGGCCTCTTTGAGAGGATGGCGGAGGACCTTGGCATGCTTGGCTGCTTTTCAGCACAAAGATGGGGACAAATTCCCAGGCAGATCAACAAACCTCGATCCTTTGTTGAGCTTTCAGATACAGCTGTTTGCTCCCCTGAGCTTTTCCCACCTGGGCTAAAAAGCTGCATCCAGATATTCAGCTTCCTGGATTCCATGGCCAAGATGAACCCCTTCGACCTCAAGAGCTGCTTGGAAGAAACAGATCTTCCCACACTGGGCATTCAGGATGGGACGGAAAATCAGCAAGATACTCCAGGGAATCTTTGGGACCATAAAAAGCCTAACAAAGCGGCTGCCGTCCAGTTACCGGAACCCCAGAGCAGGTAGGTTGTTGATGGTTGTGATATAGAAAGTTAGAAGTGCTAATTTGGATGTTCTAATTATCCCATTTCTTATACATCTTGGGGACTATATTTTCATGAGCGTACACATTCATAGATCATTCCAATGTAGGTTTACCTAGAAGACAAGTTCAAATGATTTAATGTTAATAGCAGACCTAAGTATACCTTTGTTAGTCATAAGGAAGGGGCACAATTATTTCAAGTGCAAAGGAGGTTATTGACAAATTTTCTTTGCTATCACTTGCCATCAGTAGCTCCTTTTCTAAAGAATTTTCCCACTCCGGCTTGCAGCTGGATTTAGATTCTGAACCCCATGGAAGTTCATTCCAATACATGTATAAACGAAACTCCGATCAAACTGACTGGCATTTTTTTCACAGCCTTCTGGATCTTTCTGCTTTCAAATAATGCGTAATTATAAGTGAAATTATACATGCATACCAATCTAAATTAGTGTCCCTCACTTTGGCAAGATGTATGGATTTCACCTGCCAGAATTCCCCAGCCGGCATTACATCTACACCTCATAAAGTTGCTCAGGTGGAGATTCCCTGGACTCTCAGCCCCTCTCAGCCCCCTGATGAAGGTGAGGTCAAAAAGGAGACCCCCCCCCAAACATTCCTGGAAGCCTGTCCAAGTTTATACTAATTAAAATTAAGATGGGATTATTATGGGAATTTCTTTGTTGTGCATTGCTTAAGTCTCCAGAGTGTGTAATTTTTTCTTGGAACCCTAACATACACACACCCCTTTTTTTTAGATTCAGCTGCATATGTTGTCTAGATATATGGGAAGTCTTTGATTGCATAGATGGACTGTTCATTAACAAAATTATAGATATTTAAAGTTGGCTCTAAATGGCAAAATAGCCAATATTTAGCAGCCATAACAAGTCAAATAAGGACCAACAATTTTGATTCAAAATAATTTCTCATAATGAAAGACACCAAACAGGAACGTTTCTTTCTCTCTTTGCTGTTTTTCTTTCACCTTGGGAGCCATAATTCATTCACAAAATTATGGGGGGAAAAGAGGTAATTAAAATTTCCACTCATTAATTTTGTTGTGTGGCAGTTCCAAATAAGCAGACACTTCTTGAAATATTGGAAAAACTGAGATCTCAAATCAGAATGCCTTCTTTGGTAACCTGGAGGAAATAAGCCCTTCTATTCAGACCCAATGAAATGCAAGCCAATTCTTACAGAATACTACAGAATTAGTTTTTTTCCCTGCTTCGGGAAGGAAGATCTGAAACACAAAACATGTTCCTTCCCTGTCTCTCCTGAGGGAAAATGCTTGATGGAACTCCATTGTGGAGCTTTAGCTTTCCTGGGTGTGTCTGGGAGGGCCTTCTTTTTCTGGGGTGGGGGGGTACTCTTGGCCCCAAGGAGGTTGCAAATTCTCCTCCCCTCCCAGTTTGCAGAAGCATTTGCTTTCCTGTTTTGATGCAGGAATGGATGAGAGAGAAGTTCCCACTCTTGGGCCTGACTTCTGCTCTTTTGTCTGGCGTGTCCAGAAATGCCACAGGTGTTTTTCCCCTTGTCTTTTCTCTGAAGGCCACGAGGGGAGGACCCAGTGATTGTGTGTCCTGGAGCCCTCTGTGTCATGGTGACGCTGATGGGCAAACTCTACAATGAAGCTTGCCCTGAGGTAAGTCAACAGGGGACGACGGAGGGAGGCCCATGAGGGAGACTCAACTTCACGCAGGCGAGATTATATAGCATAGCCTGGCATCATAATCATTATTCCTTTCAAAATAAATAGTATTATGCAAAAGAGAAAAGTAATGAAAGAAAATGAAAGCAAAAAAGAAATCTACTCCTATTTACAGTGCCCTCTTTCATCTATATTTATTTAACTAAATAAATAAGTGAGTTCACACTCACTTAATACTTATTTATTTAGTTAAATAAATAAAGCCACCCAACTACAAAACAAAATAATATGGAGTTAAATATTAGCATCCTCATCTGCAGCCCAAGTTATATACCAGGTATAATCTGCAAGGCCCTCCCAAGTATGGAGTCTGCTGGTGAGAGGAGACAGGAATGGCCTCTTAAGGCAGGCGTGGGGTAGATGGACCAACTGACATGATTGCCCTCGGACTTCATCCTGACGCAAAGTTGTGGGATTATTTGCTGATTGTAATTGCCTCTCCTGTGCCCCTGTCAGACTCTGGGAGGGATGTGCAGGGAAATCAATCCATAACAGCTGGGGAAACGGAGTCTACTTTCCTGTCACCATTAATTTTTTTCACTAAAACCCTTTTTTCCTGGAACGAGCATCTCTGAAAACGGCACATTTTATTCAAAACAAGGCAATCTCATTATTGGCAGGACTGCTGTCATAATGCGAACAATCAATTCCTTGTACTCCATTATGGCTCTCTATTGAACTGTGAGGGCAATGCGGATTTACTGAGCGGTGTCATTCTTCCCCTTAACCTTGCTTTTTTGCTGAAACAAAATTATTATTATTAGGAAGAGCAATATTTAAGGTACAAAAAGCATTACGGTCTACTTAGAAAATCTAGACGACATTTTCTCAATTGCTGGTGAATTAGAGGCCGCAAATCATGAGAACCCTTTGCAGCCCCGACTGAAGGGACCCGGAGGAAATGGTTCTGAATGGAAACGGCCCCTGGGGCAACGTTCGCTCCTTCACTCTGAAGGAGTGAGCCGGCTTGGTGCTGACCATGATCCACCCAAAGCCTGTCAGAGACGACCGAGGAACCGGCACGGCAGACCTTTAGGTATCCCTCCCCCCCATTTCTTTGGTTCTCAAGCAGGATCCGGGCTGAAATGTGGACAGACACTTGCGCTGCTGGTCTTTGGCTGACCAGAGAAGAATGCGCCCGACCTTCGTCTCGGCTTGATCGCCTGTGTGCCGGATATCCCATAATGCCATTGTTTTATTTTTCAGGTTTATAATTTTAACCAACAGATTTACCCAAACTACCCCATTTATTATAGTTCTACACTTCTTGGCACAATTTTTATTTATATACTAAATAAATTCAAGTTGATCCCCCCCACCGGTTAAATTAGTATGAAGAAGATGGCCATAACTATCACCATTTTTTCTTTAAAACATGTATTCAGTTAGTTTCTGCCTATTCTCTACTTTCCCACGTTTTAACCTAGCAATTCTTTCTCATTGGCGCAAGTTACCAGTTTTCCGCTTAGCTGCCAGAATCTCTACCTTCCTACAATGGAAGACATGCCCTGGGTCAGGAGTGGGGGGACCACGGCGGCCCCTTCATGACTTGTGGACTTCAACTCCCAGAATTCCTCAGCTAACTTTTTCCGGGAGTTGAAGTCCACAAGTCTTAAAGAGGCCCAGGTTGGAGACCGCTGCTCTGAGCAAGCCAGGCTGAGTCAAGGATATCAGAAGAATATGACAGACATCACCTGTCACCCTCTATTCCCCTTTCATTCCCCTGGGAAATAGGACCCAGTTTTATCATATTTAGAAACCTAAATCAAACTTGGCTTATTTGTTTGCTTTAAGTTTTTAATCCTGCCTTTTTTCATATACAATTTGGGGGTGAAGGTACCTGATACTCCTCCTTCTTCCTGTTTTCCCTACAAGAACCCTGTGAGGTGGGCTGAGAAACAGTGATCGGTCTGGCTGGTTCTTCATGCCTAAAGTGGGGAAGAAGAACTCACTGCATCCAGCAACTTAATTGTTACCTAATTAATTGATCTTGATTTTCAACCTACCTAGCATCCTTTTGGAGACAGCATACTAGGGTACAATGAACATAAACACCTCTGAACATATTCTGCTGCTGTGTTTGACTTATCAGATCACATTTGTTATCTTAGCCTTTTTCATTTAAAAATTGAATTTATTTCCTGTCTGTTGCATTTTATAAACATTAATATCATATACAAAGGTGAATTCAGATGCCCTATCACTAATTTCCGATTGTGAACATGTGTGCTAATATAAACCAAAAATTAAATATTCAGCAGCCCACCTTGTAACTCTAAAATTCTGCAGTAAAATTAGCCTACAATGGAGATAATACATGAAGAGGCAACTAATTTCAATAAAATCTAACATGGAGCAATGAATGAGCATTTGGAAATGTTACATGTTATTTGTAACATTATTTATTCACTGTGCCTTGTAGCCAGCCAACCATCTGGGTTCCTACATCATTTCTTAAGTTTTTGTTGAGAGCCAGACTCTGATTTCTGCAGTGATCCAGGGCTTCTCTGTGTCCATTATGGCTGTGGGTTACTAGTTGCCCTCCTGTTGCCAACAGTCCACTCATGCCTGTCCTGCTTGCCCTGCCTTGGCTTGTTTCAGTTATCCCTGGAGATCCAATTTGCTGTGGCTGACCACATTCAATCCTTGATGGGCTTGGAGAAAAACCGCCAAGGGGCTTGTGCAGCTGGCCTGCTGGGCAGCCTCACTGGCTCCTGCCCAGAAGTCCTGCACGATGCCAGCAGCCCCCTCTACCCGCCTCTGATCCGGCTCTTCGAGAAGCTCGCCTCCCAGTCCATTCAGCCTGAGGTCTTAAGGTGAGGTGTCAGGGTATCAGAGCCGGCACCTGTTGGGCAGTCTGGAGCTTCCCAAATGTCTCCCCAGCAACTCTGACTGGCATCTTCAGGGCTGACCTATTCATTGACATGTTTGTACCAGTGGTGGTATTCAAATGTTTTTACTACAGGTTCTGTAGGTGTGGCTTGGTGGGTGTGGCTTGGTGGGCATGGCAGGGGAAAGATACTGTAAAATCTCCATTCCCTCCCCACCCCACTAACTGCTTTCCAGCTCTGTTCTCCTGTGCAGGACAACCAAAGGAGACCCAGCTGATCAGCTGGGACTCGATGGGAGGCAGAGAATAGATGGGGGTGGGGCCAGTCACAGGTAGAATTCTGAACTACTCAAAATTTCCACTACCGGTTCTCCAGAACTGTTCAGAACCTGCCGAATACCACCTCTGGTTTGTACCCTGCCTTTGTTGTTTGCACAAGGGGCTCAAGGCAGCTAACATGTCCAGCGCATCTCGTACAGTAGTTGCTGCTTCTTATTTTCTTTTTCTTCACTGTGGAGCACAGTGTTGGTAACGTGCTGCAGAGATGCAGCCGGTAAGGCTCTGAAACTCCGCTAAACTCGTGGCAGCCTCTTCCAAGGCTTCTGTGCTCAAGAGACCCCGGCCAGTTCCCCCGGCAGCCTCGGAACACGCAGTGAAGACTTTGGGACAATTCTAGGACCTCCCCCCCAACCTCCGCCATGCGCCTCCTGCATAGCTGCCTCATCCAGGTCTCCCTTTTCCTTTGCCGTGAGACATTTGTCCATCGCTCAATCTCTTTCAGGCAATTCCTGTGCCTACGGATGATGCCCCTTCCCATCGCTCCCCAACCCCACGTGAACCTCCCCTTGGCATCCTTAAGTGGCAGAGAGGCATTGGACCGAGTCCAGAGGGGAACAGCCCAGAAGATGGTGGCCCTGCAATCCAAACCCTGCGAGAAACTGCCAAAAGGTCTGTTTAGTCTACAAAAAGATGACCGAGGCCGCGGCGGGTGAGAGTAGTGTTCAAATATATGAAGAATTCTCAGAGGGCAGAGGGGATGGACTTATTCTCTAGTGCCTGAGAGGAAAAAGTCAATACAGGCAGACCTCACTTAACATCCGTCCATTCAGGGACCATTTGAAATTATGAGGGTGCTTAATGAAGCTTTCAACTCTCAACTGTGGGGTACCTGTTTGGTGTTTTTCTTGTTACTTCTCTTCTTTCTGCCTTGCCTCTCAAAGTTCCCAGTTTGGAACCTGCCGTAGTGTCACTAACTTGGTATTTATTTTTATTTTATTTATTTGTCAATTGCTTACAAGATAATAAGTATAAGTAAAAACATAGTTATGACTACATGAAATGGGTACATATAAGAAAAATAAAAGAAACAATAGGACAGAGACAGTAGGCACGTTGGTGCGCTTATGCACGCCACCTACAGGCCTCTTAGGAAAGAGGTAAGGTCAATAGTAGACAGTCTAAAGTTAAAGTTTTTGGGGTTTGGGGAAGAAACCACAGAGTCAGGTAGAGTGTTCCAGTCATTGACCATTCTGTTGCTGAAGTCGTATTTCCTGCAATCAAGTTTGGTGCGATTAACCTTGAGTTTATATCTGTTGTTTGCTCTTGCGTTGTTATGGTTGAAGCTGAAGTATTCATTGACAGGTAGGACATTGCAATGTATGATTTTATATACTACTTAGATCAGAGCAAAGGTGGCGTAGTTCTAGGTTTTCTAGGTCTAGAATTTCAAGTCTGGTGGCATAAGTTATTCTACAACGAGTAGAGGAGTGGAGAACTCTTCTTGTGAAATATTTCTGGACTTTCTCAACTGTGTTAATATCAGATAATAATCACATAATAATTTCTTGTATTAGGTTCTGGAATAGCTGCATGGAAGGAGAGCCCAAAGGACACTCTTTGCTTGGGCTCTGACACCCCAGAGTCTTCTGCAATGGCTCTCCAGACAGCCATGAGCCTCATTTCCTTGATGAGCCCACGCAGCCTGCATCTGCACAGTGCCTGCCTGGCCCCTTCCTTTGTGGAGTTTGACATGTCCCTTGAAGGATACGGGTAATTTAGGATGCTCTTCGGCTTCCCCTTGCAATCTTCCTCATCTCCACCTCCTTTGGTTCCGTGGAGTCTAGTTCGATTTGTGGATAGTTCAAAAATCAATTGATCGATCGATCAATCAATCATGTTGTTTAGATGCCTTATGCTTTGTCATCTATATATATAAATAAATATTATTATTATTATTATCTGAAGGAATATCACCCTTTTATGGGTCAAAGTAGATAACAAATGTAGTTCACAGCAACTTCACAGACAGAGATTTCTCATTTCCCCTTTTCATTATTGCTCATAGTTCTATAATGTGCAATGGGAAACATGCAAGGAAATATCCCTCTTGTTAAGTTATTGAGGGGATCCTTACATACCTAGTGCTGTTTACATACATGTCCTCCTTAACGTGTTTTGAGCCAACGCTGCTTAGTGCAGGCCAGAGATGCACAATTGCTTTGAGCTGATTATTGTATTTTTGAGTGTGGTCTGGGGAGGCCCCCTCGCTGAAAGGGTACGATTAAGATGAAGGATTGAATAGGGGTAGGATAAAATGTAATTTGACCTTAATTAAATTTTTGAACACTTACATTTAAATTTTTGAACACTTACATTTAAATATAGTTATTTTCCCAACCCCCATGTATTTAAGGGGGGAACTACATATTTTGCTGGCAATATTTGGAGCACTGGTGGGGCCCATTAAGGTGGGGGATGGGAGCTATATTTAACCTCAGGGATGAAATGGTATCAGATGGATGTCAAATTATGTAGCCCTTCGAATTTCATTTAAAAGATGGAAAGAATATTTTTTGTAGCTCTTGCGATTACAACACTGAATAACTATTACTAAACAACAAGGAAGTCAGTCAGTTTGTATCACTTCCTCATGTGTTCGGATGCGATTATGCAACTTTTAATGTACATTTTGCTATAAAGGGGAACAGGGAGCATGGGATTGCAGAATCCAGAGAAGTAAAAATAAATCCTGTGTCAATCTTTGAATGGTCAGACTGGCTAAACAAAATATTTTAGGTTTGTTACCTAATATGTTAGGCAACATATTGGTTAGTGCAGTTGCTGTTTATTTGGGGTGAATAGCAAGCAATTCAGCTACTCCTTGGTGGCTGAAGAATGGGTCCGCTCCCATTTAGAGGCCTTGCTTCTGCATGAGTGGAGGAGAAACTTATCAGTGGAGTTGGTGGAGCTACCCAACCTAGAAGACCTTTTCTTCTGCCTAAGTCTCTCTGTGTGTGTGTGTGTGTGTGTGTGTGTGTGTGTGTGTGTGTGTGTGTGCGCGCGCGCAGCCTCACTATGTCCAGAACACATTGTGGGGCTGTTATGACCCACACCAACCCCTGGGGGAGCTTCAGCATTCACCAAGGCCGCCCCTGCCCAGCACCCAGGGCAGGATGGTCCACCCTCC
Organism: Bungarus multicinctus; assembly: GCA_023653725.1. NCBI lineage: Eukaryota > Metazoa > Chordata > Lepidosauria > Squamata > Elapidae > Bungarus > Bungarus multicinctus. Next base: position 56,209,444 of record CM042851.1, on the reverse strand, counting down.
CCCCGGGGGATCCTCTCCCAGGTGCAGGTTCCAGAGTGTGCTGTGTTTACTTTCCGCACTCTTGGCAACGGCTGTGGATGTGCACTGGCCTCCTCCTGACTGCCGTTCTTTCCAAATCTGGTCCAGAGCCAGCTCCAATCTTAGTAGCTTGGGCCAGCACTCCAGGGTTGCCCCACCCACGAAAGGGAACCCCCCCTCTGGACCATGGAGGCTCTTCTTTCTTGGCGGTACCTTTGTGGGAAAAGGCCGAGGGGGCTTCAAAGCTGCGAAACAACACAGGGCCTTCGCCTTGGGTAAAAACTGGGGGTGGGGGAATTGTCTGCTTTGAGAAGTAAATTGGGGTATTTTATTTAAAATTTCACAAGGCACCATTATCTGTGAAACTACAGAGTGAGGAACTGCCGCTCTTCAAAAGATGCATCTTGCATTTCTATTGAGTAATCATAGGGATTACAGAATGGAAGGGGGTGATTCAGGAGTAATTGGGAGACAGAGATTTAGCTTTTTGTTGGGGAAGTTTATAATGATTTATCTCTATTTATTTCTATTTCTTCAGAAAGAAATGCACCTATTTCTGTTTTTTATTTTCTTGTGTTTGCAGCTGTTTGTTTATCCCAAGTATGGCCACCATTCTAGGCCAAAGCACTGAACGGTCCGTCTTGGGAGGAACTGGAAAAGGTAGATTTTTAAAATACTGTCTTTAAAATGTTGGCCGTAATGCTGTGGAGAGCACTTCATGTATGGCTCAGAGGTCTGAAGGCCTGAGGCCTAGGTTATAATCAGATGGTGTATGTGTAGATGGATGTGTATGCATATTTGTATCTATGTGTGTGTGTGTGTATGTGTGTGTGTGTGTCCTCTTTATAAACAGAGGAGTGTTTATAAAGTCTATGTGGATATCCTTGGGGTTGGGGCAGAGGTGGTATTCAAATTTTTTTACTACCGGTTCTGTGGGTGTGGCTTGGTGGGTGTGGTAGGTAAAATCTCCAGTCTGAGGTGGCATTTGACAACTACTCAAAATTTCCGCTACTGCTTCTCCGGAACCGGTCAGAACGTGCTGCTGAAGGCCACCTCTGGTGTGGGGATATATGTAAGTTGTTTAGTGGTTCCCCTTGAGATTTTGAGATCATGGGATCAGCAATAACCTTTGGAGATAATTGTTCAAGAAAGGCTGGACCTAAAAACTTCCCTAATTCGTTGGAGAGTTTATTTTTGATTCAAGACTTTGAAATGCTTCATTTTTGTGGAAGGAACTGGATATATCCGCCATACACACTGTTCCTCCTGTGCCAAAGTGGAAGATGTCCGTGTGGCGAAGCCGCTCTTTTGAAGGGGCGGTGTGCCCTTTGTGCCTTCTTCCATGTGGCTTGGGCAGCATCTCTCCGCAATCTCTGCTTCATCCCTTTCTCTGCCCTCTTAGGCATCAGGTGGTTCCCCCCCCCAGATGGCCTCACTTTCACCTCCTGGTTCCTGATCAACAAGATGAGTTCTGCTTGTGACTACCACCCGCTGCGTTTCCTTACCTTGGTGCGTCACATGGCGAGAACCGAAGAAGCCTTTGCTTGCTTTGCCGTGAGGTTTTCTGCCCCAGAAGGTTGTCTCACCATCTCGACAGAGGAAGTGGCATTCGAGGCTTTGGGTAAGGGTCTCAGGGCCAAAGGGCCCACGAACAGCCTTAGGGAAAGCAGGCTGACGAAGGCCCGAGGTGGAGAAAACTTAAACGAGTTTCTTAGAAGATTAAAACCAGCCTCTGAAGTTGTGCCCAGAAAACAGCTTCCATTCTTCAACGCAGGCATACATACATGCACCAGCCACGGGATTTTCAAAGTCTGTGTAGGTCTCCTTGCAGTTCTCTAGTCAAGACATGGCCAAGCAAATACTTGAAGCTTCAGTGACCCCTGTGGTTGGAGAGCTGCTTTTCGAGTGCCTTTCTGGAGCACATGATGCCCGTCCTTCATTCCATGAAGGGACTGAATGAACCATTCCTGGTCATTGCTCGATTTGCAGTAATGCGCTCTCCCCCCACCCCCATCTCCCTCCCTCCCTCCCTCTCTCAGGGCTGCATTGAGCCCTTTTGAAAGGTCCAATTGTGGGAGCGGCACTGACACTTGTCACTAGACCGCCAGAGCATACAATGGGCTTCCTTCAAGACGACCAGGTCTGCCTTTGGAGTGAGCCCAGTTGCAAGCCTGGCCTCCCATCCTTTTCAGGCAGCAGCACCTGAGCCGCTGTGTAAAGAGTTCTGCCCAGGCGCTGCTTCTATGCCTCTCTGCGAAAGCCCTTTTAGGACTTGAATCCAAAGTGCTGCAGAGCCCTGGTGTAAAACACTCTGATTCAAATCCCTAATTATCTTGGAACAGAAAAACCGAAAAGATCCTCTGCCCTCATCATGTCCCAATTTCCTCTAAATCCAAACTCCTATCTAGAAAGAAGAAGCCTTGTCAGGCTACTCTTACTTGGCAAGGCATTGCCTGGAATATGGCTGGGTTTGTGCACGTGTGTGCGCTTTGGGGCTGTCCTTGGTTGATATCCAAAAAGTAGCCCTCCAGTGTTCAAAAGGGAAATAATTTTATTTTTCTAGAGATTCTGTCACCATCTGGCCCGCACATTTTCCCCAGGTCTTGTGGTAAAACTTTTGCCTTTGGTTTCACTATAATGTGGCAAATTATTCCATTTTTTGTGACAACACAGACACGATGGTACCTGAATTTGAAGATGAGACCTCTCTCCTGTGCCAAGTTCAGTTCAGATGTGCTCCTCTGCTCGTGACGGGACAGTGGCATCACCTTGCTGTGACGGTGGCAAAAGAAACAAAGCAGATCTGCACTGTTTCAGCCTACCTGAACGGCAGCCTGGTGGGCTCTGCGAAGGTGGGACATCGGCAGAATGAGGGCCTTTCTTCCTTTGGCTTTGGACCTTTAGAACAGAACAGAATAGAATAGAATTCTTTATTGGCCAAGTGTGATTGGACACACAAGGAATTTGTCTTTGGTGCAAATACTCTCAGTGTACATAAAAGAAAAGATACCTTCATCAAGAGTCAAGAATCATCAGGTACAACACTTAATGATAGTCATAGAATACAATAAACAATCAAATTCTACTAGCAAACAGTCAATATAAATCATAAGGATACAAGCGACAAAGTTACAGTCATACAGTCACAAGTGGGAGGGGATGGGCGATAAGGAATGATGAGAAGATTAATAGTAATAGTAGTGCAGACTTTGTAAATAGTTGGACAGTGTTGAGAGAATTATTTGTTTAGCAGAGTGATGGCATTCGGGGGAAAAACTGTTCTTGTGTCTAGTTGTTCTGGTGTGCAGTGCTCTATAGCATCGTTTTGAGGGTAGGAGTTGAAACAGTTTATGTCCAGGATACGAGGGGTCTGTAAATATTTTCACAGCCCTCTTTTTGAGATCCTCCATGGAAGGCAGGTTAGTAGTAGTTGTTTTTTCTGCAGTCCTAATTACTCTCTGAAGTAATTAGTGTCTGTTTTGTTGGGTTGCAGAACCAAACCAGATGGTTATAGAGGTGCAGACTCAATAATTCCTCTATAGAATTGTATCTGCAGCTACTTGGGCAGTTTGAGCTTTCTGATTTGGCACAGAAAGAACCTTCTTTGCTGTGCTTTTTTGATGATGTTTTTGATGTTAGGTGTCCATTTTAGGTCTTGTGTTATGATAGAATCTAGAAATTTGAAGGTCTCTACTGTTGATACTGTGTTGTCTAGTTCCCCTGGAACATTCAAAAACATGAGTTGAAGCAAAATGGAGTCACTCTTAGATACACAGATACACAGATAATCAGAGTTGGAAGGGACCTTGTAGGTCATCTAGTCCAACCCTCCGCCCAAGCGGGAGACCCTACACTGTTTCTGACAGAGGACAGTCCAAATTCTTCTTCTTGAAAGTCCAAATTCTTCTTCTTGAAAGTCTCAAGTGATGGCGGTCCCACAACTTCTGAGGGCAACTTCTGTTCCATCGGTTGATTGTTCTCCCTGTCAGAAAGTTTCTCCTTATTTCCAGGCTGAATCTCTCCTTGGATCAGTTTCCATCCATTATTCCTTGTCTGGCTTACAGGCGCTTTAGAAAATAGCTTCTTCTAGTCCAACGGAAATCCTATACCATTTCAGACAAATGGCTGTTCAGTCTCTTCTTGATAACCTCCAGTGGTGGAGCACCCACAACTTTCTTGTGGCAAGCTATTCCACTGGTTGATAGTTCTCACTGTCCGGAAGTTTCTCTTCAATCCTAGGTTGGATCTCTCCTTGATTAGTTTCCATCCGTTTCTTCTTGTCCTGCCTTCTGTGTCCAGGCTAGTTTTCCACCGAGAAAGCACCACAAGGATTTCAGCCACTCCTTTGTCTTCTACTACAGATGCAGTACATCCGGCCACTGCCAGGGAGCTTCACTTCTATGGACCCTGCTTCTTTTATCGATGTCTTTGGCTTTGTGGCTACACCGCTGACGTGGAAAAAGAGGTCTTCCTTGTCTTGGCGCCAAGGCCCCACGTTCTTATTTGAAGAAGTTCTCTCCGTGAAAACTCTGCAGCTTATGGAAAAACTTGGTCCGAGATACTACAGCAATTTCCAGGCTGTGGAGCTTAGAGGTAGGACTTGTAACTGCAGGGACTTTGCAAAAACACTCTTGTGTGATTGAGAACTCACTCGATCTGGTTATGCGGCTGTTCCTATCGTCTATTTGTCTTTCAACCTGTATTGGATTCAGTCATGGGAAGGTAGAGAAAGCAGATCCAGCTGTGGAATTATTTTGACACAATGTACAGAAGAACAGGTAACTCTCACAAGCAACAGTGCAGACTTTAGACCATGGAATTCTCGAAGCATCCAGAAAACAAGGCTGCACGATGGAAATGTTCAATGAAATAAAAATAAGACTACTGTGGAAGAAAAAAATTAGGTTTAATTAAGTCTGGGCAATAGGCCAGCCATTGACCCGCCAATCACAATTCCCCCCCCTTCCCCTCCTCCAAAAGGATTTGTAACCATTAATATGTGATGGTTGAAATCAGTCCAAATAAATGCAGGCACCTGTTTTTGAGGAAACATAATTTTGGCTCGGAGCATCGCCTGCCTTGTTAAGTGTGGGGGGAGGTCAAGTAAATCAAGGAGTTTGTTGATTTTTGGAATTGGAGACTGATTAGCAGAGAACTTCTGGCTTCCTTTGATCCCTTGCATTGTCCCTTTCTTCCTTCAAGGCTCCTGTGGCCACAGGCAGATGGCTCCTTTGGTGGCACCAGAGAAGATTTCCTTCGGGATCAACACCAGATGCTCCTCTTATACAACAGTTAAAGACATAAAAGACAGCTATGGTGAAGTGGATGGGCGCATGGTCGCTAAAGAGGTGGGACCTTTGCATCATTTGGTGCACAGAAAAACGAGAGGGGTCCCGATGCTCAGAGAGCTGAGGCTAATTAGGCATGGAGGTTTGACCAGACTGCCTTCATTGAGTATGAGAGACACGTTTTGTCCAAGCAGCAGCAGCAGCCTTAAGAAGAGCCTGATGTTGAGGGACTCCAGGAATGTGGAATTAAACTTGTTCCCATATTCTCACTATAGAGAATCGTAAAATGTAAGCCACCCTTTTTCTAGTAGTTTTGCAGTCTCAGCTTTCTATTCCAGGAGGCAGGTGACAGGGAGGGAAAAAGTAAAGGCTGACAAGTTATTATTGCACATACGTCTAGGCCACCTCAGTGCTGAGATTCTAAGCAAGGAGGGGCCGATATTATTTTCCTCCCAATAATACAGAAGTTATTTGCCATTCACTTCTCTTACTCTGTTTTCAACTTTCGGGTCTAGCTTACATTCCCTCGGTTTGGCCTCAACTTGTTTTGATTGCAATTTACATAAAGTCAGCCAGATCATAAAATACAGTAGATAAGAAGAGTGGGAGGTTTTCTTGTTAAAAAACATTTGGGAGATGACATATTTAGATTAAACGGTGCTTTATTAGTACCGCTAATCTAATCCTTGGTCTGAGGAACGGAGGCTCACTGAGGCCTTTCCGGGCTATCCCAGTGCAGTTTTTTTTCCAGTTGGATATATTGGTGCTCAATGTCATAAAATTGGCATTTTCTGTGAGAAATCTACTCTTCGCTGGTATGGCAACCGCTGAGATGTGACCATTAACATTACAAAAGCCAGCTGTGTGCCACCCACCCAGCCTTAGTGGCGCATTTGTCCCTAAGGCTCCGGGCGCTTGGCGAATGCAGCTGAGACCGAGCGGCCTCCCCACCTCCTGTGAACTCAAAGCTGGACACTTTGAGTGGGCAGCAGCCCTCTGAGAAAGCTGCAGGCCTCACAAAGACTCTAGAATCTCTTGGCATTATCTGGAAAAGAAGAAAATTGGGTACCACAGAAACTGTAACTTCACTCTGGTTTCTTTGCATGCCAATTATGCAAAAATGACTCTCCATGTAGCTCAGGGTTTAATCTGAAATTCTTGGTGAACATCTAAACTATTTCTTATAAAATCAAAATGAATAGATTGTAAACATATAAATCACACAGCATAATATTTGAAATGTTTAAGAAACAAACCGAAACATGTTTTCCGGTTTTTTTGGTCTTCTAATACGCTATGCCTTCTTTCTTTCTTTCTTTCTTTCTTTCTTTCTTTCTTTCTTTCTTTCTTTCTTTCTTTCTTTCTTTCTTTCTTTCTTTCTTTCTTTCTTTCTTTCTTTCTTTCTTTCTTTCTTTCTTTCTTTCTTTCTTTCTTTCTTTCTTTCTTTCTTTTTCTAGCTGAAGCTGTCCTCTCGTGATGCTACAATGCCTGTTTTCATGGCTCAAAATACTGCTGCAAAACTCCCTGGGTGCTTAAGAACGATCGGTGCTGTTGTGGTCGGCCAGCACGGTAAGCCGAAATGCATCCTGATGAGCCCACATTTATGAAGTGGGAGCCACCCAGAGGCCCTTGGGTGAGATGGGCAGGGTAGAAATGTGATGAGTGAATAGATAAGTAAAATCTGTAAAATGAAAGGACAGAAATATAAAAGAAACGCAGAGCTGCGTCCTATACAGAAATTGCAGCTTCTTAACATGAATTTAGCCCCACGCCTAATCCTAGCCCTCGTTCCACTGCCTGCCTCCAAAAGGACAGAGAAGAAGGAAAAGTCTTTGCCATCAGGAAAGGATGCCAGTTCTGCGGTCAGGAACCTCTAGATTGCTGGGCTGGTCAGGAAATTTAAGATTGTCCTGATCCTGAGGGAGGCATTCAAAAAGAAAGAAGAAAAAGCTGCTGTGTGGTGAGAGCAATATTTGAAAAGGCAGAATGTAATTCCCGCAATGTAACCGACCTGGACAATTCTGTGATCTGCTAGACTGGGGTGGTTTTTTTGGTCTGCTTACATGGAAGGGTTGCCTCTGCTCTGGAAAGAGCTGTGAGTGGATCAGGCATTTTAATCAGGCTAGCTGTTTCCTGGTGATTCAATAGTCAGACTCGTATGAGGATACTACACGTGGGGGGGGGGAGCCCATGAAGTAGAAATAATTGTCCTAAAAAGCACAAGTGGGGGTTTCTTGTTAAATGCAGGGCAAAAACATGTTCCTTTAACAACGGATTTTTCTAGTAATCAGCATTTGAGGCCTGATTTGCATTACTGGTATAAAAGGTTTACTAGACTTCTGTACATCTGCATGTAGCATGAGAAAATATTTGATTTTCTAAATTATTAGTCTTCTTCTTATTTTTTGTTGTTTCCACACATTACTGGAAAGTTTTTGGCTGCTGATCTTATCCTGGGCAGGTTTTCAGTGATGGTTCAATTCCTGCCCACCTTTTCTCTCTCCGTGTCCAGGTGCCCGGGTCTTCCAGTCTTGTCCGGCAGTGGTCAGCCTGAGCTACCTGGGCGGCCCTTCCCTTCTGCTGGCTCTGCTGGCCAGGGCTCAGGATGACCACGCGGTTTATGCGGCCATCAAGGCCTTGCAGACTGTCCTGAGCTGTAGCGCAGTGAGTGACCGCCTGATGGGGGACGAAGGGTATCAGGTGAGGCAGCTTCGTCTCTGCAGCTTTTAGAATCGGAGCTTAAAATTCTGATTCTTAGGCCAGCAGTACTTGTGCATTGATTCAGAAATGCAGTACTTGGACAGCAAGTAGGTGTTGCAGTCCAATTTGTGGCTTACACAGAAATCCATTGCAAAAATGTGGATTGTCACATTCTTTCAATGTTTTCATATTCAAAATTAATATGAATTTTCACGATCGTTTTATTCTATTGTTGGAGGAGGAGATAAGGCATTTCCCCCAGTCATTCCCAAAAGTTTTGGAACTTGGAATTTTGAGTCCTCCTATAATAGAAACCTTCCCCTTCCAATAGCAATCTTGATGGTAAGAATTCCCTTTGTTTGCTTTTATTGTAACCAGAAAGCCCGAGTTATTTTCTTTTAGTTCCTCCAGTGGATGAGCCAGTCAGACCGGGAGGGAAGTCAAAAGGCCAGTTAGTCTCATTTCCCAGAAAGGATGGATTTCCCCAAGTCCTTGTTTGGTGGCTGAAGCTCTGCTTAAAAAGAAAATGTGGAGCTAAAGTGGACAGAGTTGTCCTTTGATCTTTGAAAAATGGGAATGCTTAGAGAATTCTGAATGAGGTCGAAGTATCATTACTTTCCATGTATTGTGACTACCTTGAATCTTCATAATGCTGCGAGTTTTCCATACAATTAATTAAATGTCTATATTCTGCAATAACATGGATTTTAATAGTCGGCCATTGATGGCTTACCCAGTGATAGAAAAAAACTCTGTGGAATAAGCCTCTCTTTGTTGTGATTTTGGGTCATATTCTCTTACAGATTCTGGCATATCTGTTGAAAACAAAGGCTCATCTATTAAACAGCAGAATTCTACATCTCGTTCTTTCCATTGATGACACCACAGAAGCTGGTTTAGAACAGCCAACAATCAAGAACTTGAAGATCTTCCAACATATTGTTTGCAATTTTGAGGTAATGATGCCATTATTCATTTATTTGCTTGTTTATTTATTGGCAGCAAGATATGAGTAATCTGTGGCTGATGCATTGTTTTTAGCCCCTGGAAAACACAATCTTTCTAAAATTTTACTTCCAGAATTTGATGATACATTCTCAATAAATGTAGAGAAAATTTCCCAACCTTTTTTGGCAGTAAAAACAAAATACTGTGAACTGCTCACTTTTGAGGCATCATTAATTAAAATTCCTCTATGCCGTGGCCATCAGCATCTCAAAGTACATATTGGGGAGGAAAAAAAACTTCTGGCCTGCAGAGATGTCTCCTTCCTGGGAAGCCTATTCAGTCTATATGAGACAGCAGAACCCGAGGCAGTAATTTATTTTATTTATTTATTTATTTATTTATTTATTTATTTATTTATTCAATTTATATACCGCCCTTCTCCCGAAGGACTCAGGGCGGTGCACAGCCTACTAAAACAACATATATATAAAAGTTAAAATAGAATTAAATAAGGGCTATAACCGAATCTAAAATCCCAACCTTAAAATTCATTACTTAAACCCCATTAAAATCAATTTAGGATCAGCCCAGGCCGGCCTGCTCAAAGAGCCAGGTCTTCAAATCACGCCTGAACACCCTCAGGTCGGTGGTCGTTCTCAACTCAGGGGGGAGCCCATTCCAGAGAGCGGGTGCCCCCACAGAGAAGGCCCTGTTCCTCGGGGTCGCCAGGCGGCACATACAGGCCATCGGGACCCGAAGGAGGCCCTCCTTGTGGGAGCGCACAGGTCGGTGGGAGACTACCAGCAGAACGCGGTCTTGCAGATATTCAATTCAGGTCACATTCAGAGGTGGCGCATTCAGCTGGTTCTGACTGGTTCTGGAGAGCCAGTAGAGGAAAGGTTGAATAGTTTGGAGAACCAGCCAATCCCGCCTCTGACTGGCCCTGCCAACCCCACCTCTCCTCTGCCTCCCCTTGAGTCCCAGCTGATTGGCTGGGTCTCCTTGGGTTGCCCTGCACAGGAGAACGGAGCTGGAAAGCAGGTTAGTGGGGAGGGGAGGGAATGGGATTTTGCAATAACCTTCCCCTGCCACACCAATTGAGCCACGCCATGCCCACCACTACGCCCACAGAACCGATAGTAAAAAAAAAAATTGAATCCCATCACTGGTCATATTATATCATATATCATATTATATATTATTTATTAGACTTCTGGGTCACCCATGTCATCGAGGCGACTCTAATGGAATATAAAAAGAAGCCCCTGACACAAAATATTGCCAGGAGTCCTAGATTTCCCCACAGTTCCCTGCCAGTTTTCTAACAAGAATTCTTCATGCGGAGTCGTGTTTAGGTAGACCATAACTGAGCGGCAACACCCTGGAGAACTGGAAGGCAGAAAGAGATGCCCATTTGCTACCTCTACCTAGGGGACCCCCACATCTCTCAAGCATGCAGACCCAACAGCCTCTCTTTGTTGCTTTGCTTCCCTCTGGCTTTCAGCTGTGGCGCCCTGCCTTGGAAAACCTGGACCTCCCTCTGTTCAAACATCTCATGGAAGTTCTCCAGTCCTCCAGGTACAGAGAGGCCTGTTCAGTTAAGTGGGCCAGCAATTGCATGTATCCTCCTGGTCTCACATGGCAGCCATGGCATGGACTAAAACTCTTAATTATGGTGCCTATAACTCCATAGGAATACCTTTCCCTTTTTCAAAACACACACACACACACACACACACACCGGACTTCACTGCACATTTTCACATTGATCCCTATCCTTCTGCACATGCTTATGGAAGCACGATGCAGTGTCTGGAGATTCCAGAATGGCATTCCTGCTTTGTAAATGTAAAACCCTGAAGATTTGTGAATGCCATTTCTTTTCTATTGAAAAACTTTCCAGGATTCTGATAACGTAGTGATTTTTGTCAAGGCAGCACTTACTTCCTGTGCTGTGCAGCTCCAGGAACCAATAATTGGTTTGATTTGAATGCTCTTTGCTGGGCAACGTTCAAGAGAAGAGCGGAGTCGATGCGGAGCAGAAGGTGACCTGGCTGAGAATCTGATCGGATGGCTGGTACCTTGAGAGCTGCCAAGACAATATCAGAAGCCAAAAGTTCAAAAATAGAAATACAAATAATGTTGTGGCTATGTTAACCTCAGGAAAAGAAAAACCTCTCTCTCTTCTTCTTTTTTCTTAAAAAAACCCCCATCTCTTTGTCTTTCGTAGCGGAAAGAGTTCGGCCGTGGCCCTCATCCAGCAGGTGCAGATAGTGCCCAAGCTTCTGCTTCTCCTTGGAGATCCTGGGATCCCAGCCTCTCGCGTCCGTCGGATCTCTCTCCTCCTCCGCAATTCACTCCAGGGCCACTTCAGCCTCAAAGATTTGTGCTGGTATTTCCACTCAGCTCCTGCAGCCCCCATGTCCCTGAAGTTGAAGCCAAAAGAGTTTTTCCTCAGTGCATAGTTTGCTTTTTTCCAGCACAAAACGAAGGACGACCCCCACTTCACCAGCTCCATCAGTGGCGGGGGAAAGAGCAGAGGGGCAGTTCATCCATGCTAGATCAACCCCAGAGGAACTGAGTGGGGGGTGGGAGGGCTGCCCCTGTGCAGCAATGCCTCTGCTTCCCCTGGGTCCTCTTGGGCCTTCCTTCTTCTTTCTACCAGAGTATTAGAAACTTTAAAAAATGGGGACATTAATTCCTGCCTGCACACTTCTAGGAGCTGAAGCTGATGAGGAGGAGAAGCCCTGCTTTGCAAACTCAGAGGAGGCTTGGCTTCTCTTTATGACAAACTTTCTATTTTAGACTCATGAGTAGCCTCGCCTTCCTTCTTGGTGAGGAAGTAGGAAAATATTTATTTCTCCTGTGAGCCACCTGTAAAATATTAGTTTGGGGTTCTCTCTAAGAGTGATTTGAAGGTCTTCATATTTGCAATTTGATCTAACCAATTTACTTTTCCTTGTTCAGGATTGGCTTATTCTTGGTTTACACCTTATGTCCTGCATCTATTAATGAAAATGAGATCTTCTCCAATAATATTCCAGAGCCATTTGGACAAGGTATGAAGCAGAATTGTGTGTTGCTAAAAATATTTTAGAATATTTTTATTTACCTGTAATATAAAAATAAGGCACACAATGGCTTGCATCTTTGATATCTGGAGGTGGACAAGTCATAAAACATGCATTGCAATACAGACTCGAACCCTGAAGTATTTGCATGGGACACATAATGGAAGGACAATGTGAGGTCACAGAACACGCCTCACTGCATCATGCTTCGTTTTCAAGCAGTCTGCTTGTTCCAATGGTGGCTTGGAGTTTACATCCAAACCTTAATTAATGGATTGCCTAGTTTATGTTGCTGTGGTCTGCTCAGGTTACACATCAAGAAATAGCATGCGATATAAGAGTCCTGTAGCCTTCATGTCTCACCTGTGTCCTTCTTGGCATCTGTAGCTGCTTATTGCTAATATTCTGCCTCTCAAAACCAAACTCTAGTCCTGTAACTCCTGAAAAGATATAAGTTGGGCCGAGAGAATGGAGCATTAAGGCATCACCCCTGCAGCAGATAATGAAGGATTTGCTGGTGCTTGTCTCTCATAAGAAATGGGAGCAGATACCAACCTGTGGTTGTGACAGCAAGGTTTGTAGGGGGTCTGTGTTCCTGCCTAATAAGTACCAGACCTAAGTTCGCATCAGCTGGAAGGAAGGCTGGAGGAGTGGTTGAGGGAAAGAGAAGGAGACTGGAGCAGCACATATCCCCCTTTCAACTCTTAAGGGAGCACCAAACCTCCTGAAAACAGCAGAAGCTGGAGCAGTTGCTCAGCCAGGCAGGGAAGCAAACATTGCCCAGACCTGGTAGGTCAGGTAATGCTTCCCTCACCATCTCTTTTGGAGCCTCCCTTCCAGGCTCTACTAGCTCCCCATCTGAAGGGAAACTGGAGGAAGAAGAAGAAGAAGAAGGAGAAGGGGAAGGGGAAGGGGAAGGGGAAGGGAAGGGAAGGGAAGGGAAGGGGAGGGGGAGGGGGAAGGAAAAGAAGAGCATAAAAATGCCTCTCTGTCTAAACTTCCTTGGAGTTTAAAAAAAAAAGTCTCCTCCTTGGAACCAAAATTGAAATATATGGAAAAACTTCCAAAAGCTGCTTGGTTCTTTTTTATTACTAACTGCTCTGCTCGTAGCTAAAAGCTCAAAGTGTCTATGTATAAAAAGAAATCTTTAACTCCATTTTGCTGGAATGGAAAGAAGACAGAAAGTTCTGGTGCCACAAGATGCTTTCTGCCGCTTGCTTTGCCCTCAAGAATGGCTCTTTAAGCCCCCTGCTGTGGGGTGGGGAGGGAGGCAGCCCAATATTTCTGCCTCTCTGCCCAAAGAGAGATGGCAGTGATGCTTCACCTGACAGGAAACCCTCAGGGGCCAAGTACCTTAGGACGGATCTAACAGTGGGGCCCAAAACAGGCTGCATGAAATCTCTTCGCAAAGAAAAGTGTTCTGGATTGGATGTTTTTATATTTGAAATACTTACTGTTCATTGGTCTGAAATCCGGCGGGAGATCCTCCTCCTGTCATTGGCTGGCGAGGCTCGGAGAGCCTTTAAAAGAAGGGCTGCCGCGCCTCCCAGCATCTCCGTTTTCCTGCAATAAACAGAAATAGCTGCTTTCAATAAGAGTGCCTGCCTCGTTATTGCCGCCGCCAAAACACTGGCGACGAAGGTGGGATCGAGACAGCACTTTTAAAGAGTGCAAATAGCGGCGGAGATCGAGCGGCACCATGTCCGGAAACAACGCCCCGCCGGAACAATTCAACCCGGCAAAGGAGGAATGGCAGACGTATGTGGACCGTTTCCTCATGTTCCTCGAGAGCAGCGATCTGAGCGGCGTATCGGAACATCGGAAGAGAGCGGTTTTCCTGACCCACTGCGGCCAAGCTGTATTCCGAATGGCGAAAGCACTAGCCTCACCAATCGATGTTAAGACGTTAACTTGGCCCGAACTGGAAAAAATCCTGCGAGCGCACTACGCTCCCACAGTTTCCTGCCTAATTAAGCGCCATGAATTTTACCTCCGGAATCAAAAAGAAGGTGAATCTATCGCCGACTTTGTGGCGGACTTGAGAGACATTGGGGGTGAATGCGAATTCTCGGATTTCAACAAAGCCCTAAGAGACCGGATCGTGTTAGGGTTAAAAGATCCAATACTACAGAGCAGACTGCTAAACCTACCCAAGATAACGGTGCAAGAAGCTATAGAAGAGGCCACCGCAGCCGAAGCCGCTCAGAAATCGGCAGCAAAAATGAAAAAGATTAACCAAGCTGCACACTACAACTCCAAAGAAGCAACCAGACCAGAGGGGGTATGAGAAAAGACCTCAACACACCATGAGGACCTGGAAACCGAGTCCAGTAGTGAGGAAGACGAAGTTTGCCACCTAAAGACCGGTAGAGGGAAAAAAGAGCGGGCAAACAGACGGTTTGATTTTGAATGCAACCGTTGTGGAGGGAATCACCCCAGATCAGAGTGCCGTTTTATAGACGCGATATGCAGAAAGTGTGAGAAAAAAGGACACATCGCAAAGGTATGCAGAGCCAGGTCCAATTACAGTCCAAAGCGAAGAGGAAGCTCTCCCCCAAGAGAAAGAGAGAGAGAGAAAGAAAAGAAAACAAGCAGCCGTTGGAGCCAAGAAGGAAGGAATAGGAGATACAAAGAATCATCTTACAGGAAAGAAGAAACACACCAAACAGTCATAACTGGACACTCAAATAAGAAAAATGTAAAGAAAGTCCACATTAAAGTAAGAATTGAAGGACAGGACTGTGAAATGGAAGTAGACTCGGGATCATTTCTCTCCATGGTCTCGTGGGATACTATCAAAAGTTTGATTCCAGATATACAACGAAGCGAACTGGAGAGACAGAACCTAACACTAAAAGACTACCAAGGCAACAAAATTCCGGTCGTAGGGGTTGGACACTTCCAGGTAACCTTCAAGAATCAAACCGAGATTCTACCCTTGACAATTGTTGACCGGAACAGACCAAGCCTTGTAGGATTGGAATGGTTCGAACCGCTCGGAATTGGGATGACCGGTATCAACTATATCACAGATGCAGACTGGGAGGCAGACCTCATTCAAGAATTCCAGGACCTGTTCAGTGGAGAATTAGGCAAGTACCGGGGTAACCCGATATCTTTCAACCTAGACCCTAAGGTAGCCCCAATTAGATTAAAGGCAAGGCGGGTACCCTTTGCGTTAAAGCCAAAAATAGAGGAACAACTAGATAAATTAATTAAGCAAGGGGTCCTCGTACCAGTTGACCATGCTAAATGGGAGACCCCTATAGTCACCCCTATCAAAGCGGATGGGTCGATTCGTATCTGCGGGGACTATAAGGCGACCCTTAACCATGCATTGCAACAGAGCGCATACCCCGTTCCTGTCGTACAACACTTGCTACACTCTATCAAAGGCGGAAAAATCTTCGCTAAACTCGATTTGGCTCAGGCTTACCAGCAACTGCCCGTAGACGAACAAACAGCTGAAGCCCAAACGATCGTTACACACCGGGGCGCGTTTAAATGTAACCGCCTTCAATTTGGCGTTAGTGTGGCACCAGGCATTTTCCAATGTCTCATGGAACGCCTCCTACAGGGAATTCCAGGAGTCATTCCATACTTTGATGATGTCCTGATCGCAGCTAAAAACAAAATACAACTGCGAGACCGCCTAAGAAAAGTCCTCACCAAATTCACTGAATCAGGTCTCAAAGTCAAAAAAGATAAATGCACATTAATAACAGACAAAATAGAATTCTTGGGATACCTAATTGACGGCGACGGCATCCACCCGACAGAAGGAAAAACCCGTGCAATCAAAGACGCCCCCACCCCAACGAACAAGAGTGAACTGCAAGCCTTCCTAGGGTTAATAAATTTTTATCATGTTTTTCTGCCACAGAAAGCCATGGTAGCGGAACCTTTACATAGGCTCCTGGACAAAGACACGGTTTGGAAGTGGGGCAGTCGGGAGGAAACAGCATTTAACAAAATAAAAGACCTAATCACTTCAACAAAGGTACTAATACAATACAACGAGACTTTACCATTGATATTAACATGCGATGCATCGCCTTATGGGGTCGGAGCTGTCCTGAGCCACCTTTTACCTGATGGCAGAGAGGCTCCGATTGCATTCTATTCCAAAACATTATCTAAAAGTCAAAGAAATTACAGTCAACTGGACATAGAAGCACTAGCCATAATTTCAGGTATTAAACGTTTCCATGAATACCTTTATGGCCGACTGTTTTCTATAATTACCGACCACAAACCCTTACTAGGAATTCTGGCTGGGAACAAAGCGACTCCTAACATTTTATCACCCAGAATGACAAGATGGACAGAATTCCTTGCTGCATACAATTACACTTTGTCTTACCGTCCCGGTCCGTCCATCATGCACGCGGATGCACTAAGTCGATGCCCGTTACCGGACAGTGATCTTGACCCAAAACCCAGCACCTCAACATTTTTGATTGAAACCCTACCCGATTTTCCAATGACAGCAGCAGACATCGCTCACGAAACCGCTAACGACCACCTACTGCATAAAGTGAGTGGGTGGATTACAAAGGGTTGGCCAGACACTAGCTTACAAGACAGGTATAAACCTTTTAAACAAAGACAAACGGAACTTTCCGTGCTAAAGGGTTGTGTACTTTGGGGTGATCGAGTAGTTATTCCACTAAGACTGCGGGACCCAATTTTGAGACTATTGCATGAAGGACACCCCGGGGTCGTTAAAATGAAAAGTTTAGCCAGAAGTTACGTTTGGTGGCCTGGGTTAGACAAGGACGTTGTTGACTGGGTTGCGGGTTGCCAGCCATGCCAGACATCCCGGCCCTCACCCCCGAAGGCACCGGTCACTGAGTGGGATCTACCCAGGGGCCCATGGTCTAGAGTGCACATAGATTTTGCTGGTCCAACTAAGGGCCATACCTTTCTAATTCTGGTAGACGCTTACTCAAACTGGCTTGAAGTAAGCCTAATGCAATCTACCTCCTCCGAGGCTGTCACACGACAACTCGGAAAATGGTTTGCCACTCACGGGTTACCAGACGTCCTAGTCTCAGACAACGGACCTCAATTCACGGCTACAGAATTTGAGGGTTATCTCGCCAGCTTGGGCATACGCCATGCCCTAACCGCGCCGGCACATCCGGCAGCGAATGGACGAGCCGAACGCATGGTTCGGTTCACCAAGGAGACACTCTATAAGTTAGGCCAGGGCCCTATACAAACACGCATCGACAAATTATTATTTATACAACATACTACACCTAGCAGCACTACCAACAAAACTCCAGCCAAACTACTTATGGGGAGAAAATTACGCTCCCCTTTGGATAGATTACACCCTACATACTCCACAGACAAACCACTAGACTCTTCCAGCAAAATCCGAACATTCCAAATTGGAGACTTAGTTTACGCAAAAAATTTGGTAGGACACCCTTTATGGGTGCCAGCCACCATCACACAAAGCACAGGACCACGATCGTACCGGCTTACCACTTCTGACAACAGAAGTTGGAAGCGGCACATCGACCAACTTAGATCCCGCACCCTTACCAGACCTTGCGACTTTCCTGGGGGGGAAGGGGATCAACCACAAAGCAATCACGAAACGATAGACCCAAAACCAACCAACAATCAAAAAACAGCAAACCCACAAACAAACAACGACGACCTAACTTACACACATACACCCTCAAACCTAGCTCTGGTCGAGTTTCGCAGCTACGCACCTGAGCCTGGGGAAATTCCAGATGAAACATCTAACGGGACCGACGATAATCCAAGCCGGGGAGGGAGCGGCCTGGCCATCTCAACTAGTCGAGCTAGGCCCGCTAGGAGTAACTCGGCCGGCTCGACCTTCCCGAAGTTTCCCAGGCCAGAGACGGGAGGAGCAACAGGTCCTTCCGCACCGACCAGCAGCAACGATACTACTGAACCGCGCAAGTCCAGTCGGACCCACAGGAGCCCCGCCTATCTACGTGATTACGTAACATAGGCGCGTCTCCTGATTGGTCGGACTGGACCAAGAAGGGAGGGGTGTTCTGGATTGGATGTTTTTATATTTGAAATACTTACTGTTCATTGGTCTGAAATCCGGCGGGAGATCCTCCTCCTGTCATTGGCTGGCGAGGCTCGGAGAGCCTTTAAAAGAAGGGCTGCCGCGCCTCCCAGCGTCTCCGTTTTCCTGCAATAAACAGAAAGAGCTGCTTTCAATAAGAGTGCCTGCCTCGTTATTGCCGCCGCCAAAACAAAAAGTATCTTCTCTTTGGATAAAAAGGACATTTCATTTGAAGGTGGACAATAAACTTAAGAATAAAGCCTGGTCAACAGTGTCCATTCCTCCTAATAGACCACATATTAGCTGGACAAGGTAAAGTAAAACAAGGGATAAATCTCATATTTGAAGAGTTTCTTACTACCAGTTCAGGTGAATTATCACTTTGTTTTGTATCATGCATTCATTAGAAATCAAGCATATTCATATGCAGAATTTCACATACATTCTTTGGATTGTCTGATTTTTAGACTTAACTCAGGCACCTGGGAAAATGGTCTGGCTTCGAAATCAGTTGTTGAGCATGCTGCTAGATGTAATACAACCGGAGAAACTTCATTTGTCCTCTGAGTAAGTCAGAACATGTGTGTGTGTGTGTGTGTCTCTGTCTCTGTGTATCTTCTTTACCATAGTTTTCTTTAGTTTTCTTTACCATAGTTTTTTACCATTCTTTACCATAGTTTTCTTCTTTACCATAGTTAAAAGTACAATGATAAATTTACTTCTTCTAACACTTTTTCCTATTATCTAACCTGTCCAGTAATCAAAGCCATAAATCACTTTATTTAAAAAATAAACAGTTTAATCATCAGAAAATGACACAGATATTGAAATAGGGAAAGTTAAGGGGGGAATGGGAGAACAATCAAGCTTTTTGTTTTCTGCTCTACAGTCTGTAATACAGATGAGATGAGATGAGATAAATAGTGTTTGGACCTTATGAGAGATCCAAACAGGATTCTTATGAATTGCCCAGAGGTGCCAGAATTGGCAGTATATGGATTTTTTTAACCCCACCCCCAGCCCCCAATCCATAAAGAGCAGGACATTGGCTTCCGCCTCCCACCAGGATCCCTGAAGCTGCAAAGCAGACTTTCCTTCTGAGTAATGGGAGCCAAAGGCTTCCTCCTGGCAAGCCCCTCTCCAACCTTGACCCCTTGAGTTGGGGAGGCCTCCTTTGCTTCAGAGATGTGCGAACCTCAAAATCCATTTCCACCTTGTGTTGCTTTTACTTAATCAGAGGAATTTATTTTTATCTGAACAAGGTTAAGATTAGGCTGTAACTGGATCTCTGTCACATTTGGGATAACTGAGGGGTTTTAAAAGCACAACAGGAGCTCAGGAGCTAGCAATTTTTTTCCATTTCTGTTGTCCTAGTAAGTCCACCATGTAGTATACAGTTACAACAAACAACATATAAGTGTTGTGTCTTTCAATCTGGTGTTTCCCTCACAGGATCCAAGAAGAAATGTTCCAGGCCTTGGGCCCTGACTGGTTCCTGATGTTTATGCAAAGTCATGTCCATGAAACCACAATTGTGTTGGCAGCCAAACTGCTCTTCCATTTCCTGCACAAGCGTGCCCACCTGCATGAGTTCAGAGAGGGGATGATGGCCGGCCGCTGGCTGAGAAACAGCTTAGAGGGGCTGAATATTTTGACTGGTAGGCCCTCCGTGCATCTGGTTGGCTTGCAATGAGATGTGAGACTGGCTGTGGATCGTGGCTAATTATTTCAATAAATCTATCATCTCTCCCCCCTCCCTCCTACCCCGTCTCTCCTCTGTTTATCTCTGTTCGATTTCTGTAGAATTTATTAATTATTTTAAGATGTTTTTGCCTTTTGTTAAAAACAACTCTGACCCAATATGAGCAAAGGCCAGCAGCCCAGCTCTCGCCTCCTCTCTGGGTCTGATCTTTCATGCTTCAGGTTTGAGCTCTTTAGCGGCTCAATCAAAAGGAGAGAGCCCTGGTTTTGGTGTCTTATTTGTGGCCAATACAATTCTGGTTATTTGGTTGATAAACCTTCAATCAATCAATGTTAAGACATTGTTTTATTTTGGGTATTAATGGAGACAGTAATGAAAGTAGGAAAGTTTAAATCAGCAGAGCCAACATGGAAAGGGAAGAGCATGCAGTGGGACTTGGGGAGCATACCCCCCCCCGTTTCATTCAGCCAGAGAAAGTTGCAAACTCCACCCCCCCTGTCCCCATGGGGGGTGAGCGTCTGTCACTCAGAGCAATCTGTGAGAATCCCAGAGAGCCTAGCAGGCTCCCTGCTGCCACCAGGTGGAAGCTTCTGTGCTGGGACCAGCCAGCCCCGAAGGCTGCATTGCATAGCATTTCCTCGGGATGTAAATAAGGTCAGTGTAGTCCCTTCCTGGGGACTTGTTCTTCTTTTGTCCTGTAAGTCAGTTCAGAGGGAGCCTGACAAAAAGCTTCTTGTTCTTTCTTTTAGACAATTTGAAGAGTTCTCCGCAGTTGTTTGAGTGCCACTCATATCCGCTCTCTGGATTAACGGAGCTACAGATGTTCCTGAGCAGCTCAACCCACATCCCTGAGATTTACCTCCTTCTCTCAGGGCTCCTTCTGGGCACACCAGGGTCTGAGCCACCTGATGAAATTCAAGTAAGCCACTGTGCTGACTCAGTAAAGGGTGGGGAAAAGGGTTGTAGAAGCCACAATAATTCATTGAGTAAAGCGAAAGGACAGAAACTTCAACTCTGAGTAAACCTTCCAAAGGAAACATTCACAGAAAAGGCAACAGAACAAGAAATGCCAATATTCAATTGCAGAATCTTCCTTAAGCTGCCGAGAGCCACTTCATGGCAGAGAGCACAGCAGCCCCGGCCTAGATTATCCCCAGGCCCTTTCCTGGGAATCAAATCTGTGCTGAAGCTCATTTTTGGGAAGGGTTTCAAAACTCCCATTGTACATGATCACAGTTATTCACGTGTATTGTTTACATCTCATGTCTATCAGCTATCAAAACTTCATTTGAAACAGGACCAGCTCATACAATTTAGAGTTAAAAAGGAATGGCACCTGTTAAAAATAGTCGGATGAATTTCCAGCCTGTAGAATTAATTGTCCCATGAGGGAATAAGGTCCCCTTCCCTGACGCAGGGCTGATGGGCCTGTCCTGAAGGTTGACAAATGGAAGTTGCAGTCACTCTCTAGGGATTCTATGCCACGCAATCCACCTCTCCTAGATAGTTAGGGATTCAACCGCACAAAGTCTTGGTCTGTTGGTACACATTCAGGCATATCTTGTTTAATTTTTTGAGATGACGATGTGCATCTACAAAGTAAGCATAACAGAAAAAATGCTGATATAAATAGTCCTGTCACATTTTTCTTTCTTTGATTTTCTTTTTCAAAAATGTACCAATGAATACTTTTTATTAACACAAAGAAACTTAAGGAACAACAACATGAGCAGTGTTTTCTTAATTCTGGCTACCCACATCAAAAGAGCCTTTCTCAAATGTGTATTGTGATAAGACTGTGAGAGTTCTGCTCCTGATTTACTTCTTTTGGTGTCATAAGAATCTGCATCATGGTATCTTGATTCTTGATTTGCCCATGTTTTGGATAGAATTTAGAAGTAGAAATCCCGTTGGAATCCGATGACGGTTTTGGAAGTATCTTTTTTTTCTTAGAATCCTAGGCTCTCCCCCATCCCCCCTGTCCCCTCCAGGGAAGGCAGCAGGCCTGACCGCTTCAGGAGGAGCCACCCCGCATGGACCCACCGTTGCTGAGCAGTGGGGTGAGGCTCGTCCTTTGGGTCACTTCCTGCAGTCTCTCTCATGAGACGTTCCTTTTCCAGGCAGGCCTGGGTGCAACGCTACAGTGGCTGCTGTACAACCACCCCACCGAGGCGGCAGTCCAAGCTGGCTTGTGTGCAGAGGCCGCCGTCCTGTTGCTGGAGATGGTCTCGTCCCTCACCAGGCAGGTGAGTTCCTGTCCTGGGCCTCTTGCAGGATGGAGCCCCACAGCCGCTCGGGAGGGTGAAGCAGCCCCAGTGGCAGGGACTGGCCGCTATGAATGCACGTCTGAGCTCAGGCCGTTTTGAGAATTTAGTACAAAATTTAGAACAAAAGAAAAGGAAAAGGGTTAAAGAACGTGCCAGTAGTAGGCGGGAAACCTGGTCCGCAGGGTCACTCTCAGACTTGAGCTTCTGCCGTGCAGAACGCATTTGGATGGGGACACGTTTGTTTAGGATGCTAATCTCTGTTTGTCAACTGGGTTTCGGTTATATGTGGCAGTTTGTTTATTTTATTTAATCAAACTTATTTGCTGCCCTCCTTGTCAAATGTGATCCTAGACTTTGAATAAATGCAGTATAAAACATTGAAACAATAAAGGCTGCAAGTGTAAAAATTCAATTAAAGTAAAAGTAAACAGGGTGGGGAGGGAGGGAGGGAGGGAAGGAGGAGCAAAGTACGCACAAGGAGGAGGAAACCCATCCCTCAAACAGGATGGAAATAAGGAGTGAGAAAAGAAAGACAGAGAAAGACAAAGAAAGGGGAAGAAGAAAGAAGAGCCAAGTTCAGTTTTCAACTCAGTGGCAGGAAGCCTTTCTCAAGTTCTTCCAAAGGGTCCAAGCTTTTCTTTCTCTGCTATTATTTCTACTTTCCACTCACTTATTTTCTGTTCTCTCAATCAAAGTAAAATCTAAATAATTGAATGGCTGTTTGTTAAAACTTCATGACTAAGTTTTACGTTCTCCTTTAGATTCCAGCTATGGGAGAGGATTCCTGGCAAACCAGCTCCCTAAAGGACATCCTGCACTTTGTCCATCAGCTGTACCACAGATACCCTCAGGATCCGCTCTGGTCCAGCTCTCCCTTCCTCCGGGCCCTGGCCTTGGCTGCCTTCCCCTCTGGGCTACCCCAGGTAGGAAGGGCTGCTGTTCTGTCCAGTTGGAACGGATTCTGTTCCGCTCCGCTCCATTCAATAGGCTGGTTCAGCAAACAGCCAGCCCCATAGAAGTAAAGATAATTGGGGTGATGGAACAGACCAAGAGTTGGTACGGAGGCAGACAAGATCTTGAGGAATTGGAATACTTGATTTTTTTTTTAATTGGATAAATCTAAGATCAGACAATATTATTTCTCTTATGGCTGAATCTGAAATTTGACATTCAAGGACGCTATTCAAATCGTACCAGACGATTAGATGATAGAAAACAAATTGATGCCTAATCCCAATTGAACTGAAGTCTTCAGTCAGTCAAAAGGCAAATGAAAGAAATGCTAACTGCCTTGAGAAACAGTTCGAAGGAAAAGACAAACCATAAAATTAATCAATAAATGATTCATACTTTCAACTGTGCTTGGTCTAATTTTGCACCTAAGCCTTGGATGTACTTTTTAGGCAGCATATAAATGGCCTAGACATTATAAGGCTATTTCTAATATATGGGGAAATGGTCATTTTTGACCAGCTACAAGTTGTCCTTCTTTCCTGGTTCTCTTCCTGATTCAGGGAAGAAAGCTGCCCACACATTCGATTCTTGCTTCTCCCACCCTACAAGCTGCCCTTCATTTAAACTCCAGGGTGGGAAATACCAAGAAGCCACACTACAAACAACTTGTGCTCAGAATTTCTAAGAGAGAAGCAGATTCTTGGAGTTAAATAATCTGTAGCTGCAACCTGAAAAGCACAAAGCCATCTCAGAAATCAGAAGACCTGATTATTATTATAATGATAATTATTTTATTTTTCAAATGATGGGAGGAAGTAGGGAGGATAATAAAGTGACATGTCATCATCGATGCTGGCCACTGCTCAGCAAGGACTCCCCATTGCTCTGGTGATTGCTCTCCACGCAGCCATCCGACGATGGGAACATTAGCTGAGTGAGGAGCCAGGGGCCCCTCATGTGCTCTTGGGAGCCTGGAGAAACGATTCTGAGCTAGTCCAAAGTGCCAGTTGGGGAAGGGGCCTCTGGATTTTCCCGCAAAGGAGGAGCTCGCTTACAGAGTGGGGCTCTGGGATACTCTTGTTGACAAAACTCCTCTTTGTCTCTTTCCCCCCAGAAATGGTTTCAAAGGGCTTTTAATTTGTAGCATCCTTTATTTCTGCCCTTGCTCATTTTCCGTATGCAATTTCATCTAACATCACAACTGCTGCTTTATTACATTTTAGCAATCTGTCTTTTTTGTGGTTTTATGTTTATACAGTTGATATTTCAGTTGTTGATCTATTTTTTTCCTGATGGGGGATAAAACATAACTGTGGAAATGCCACACAACCTGCCAGTCCCCCGCTGGGATTGCTGATGCTTTCCTGTTTTTCCAAAATGGCGGAGGGATCGGGTGGCCATGTCCCCATAGCACAGCTGTTGCCTCCTCCCGGGGAAATAACCACGCTGCCCTTTGTGATTCTTGTGATTTCAGCCTCCAGTTAGGAAAGAAGTTTGGGACTTGGTTCACCTTCTCCTGAGGGGAATAATGCTGCTGGACTGGAGGGACAAAAGTTGGCACCCACTGGAGTTCATGTTTGAGGTCTGATGCATTGGTCTGTCCCTTCCGTTGTGGGGTGAGATGGCAAGAGGGAGCTCCAGGATTGGCAGCTCCAGGATTATCCCTTACTTGCCACTGACACACATCCTGTCCCTGGTTATTTGCATTGTTACTTAGGAGAACCCTGTAAGTAGAAAAGTTTAATGAAACAGAGGGGAAGCGGATGCTTTCGCCCACGTTTTGCTGTACACCCTGTGCATTCCAGAGTTTTTGCAAGATTTTGCAAGGTTAATTTCCTTAGGAAACTTATGATGTACAAGTATGACTCTCTGTGCCATATTGCAGCCTTGACAGGGAACTGTAGAGTATTAGAGTATTACCACCAACCTTTTATTGAGGAAAGGCCTGGTTCTGGAAACTGCTGTCTTATTCTTATTGTCTCATTCTTTTAAAACATTATCTGAAAATGTTTTCACTCTAATGTGACCTTCCTAAGAACATGGGGGTTTGGTGGGTGGGGTTGCTAATAACACTAACAAATAGTGTTCCCTGAAGACTATCCATCATTTATATATTATCGCAATACAGGCCTCTCCAGAGAATGCTACTATTGAGCAAAAGATGTGCTTCCAGACAGAGCTATTGCTTTCCATTATAGAGATTGTCTACAACCTTGGTCAAAATTACAAGGAAACCTCCAGTTTAACAGGTGAGTATCACTTGCAGTTCAGCCATCTTTCCACCTGAACCTACCTGAAATGCACAGAACATACCATGAGGTCCCTGCAGGTATTGCTGAACTGCAGGTCCCAGCAGTTTTTTTTCCAAACAGTCATGCAAAGTGTTGGAAGTTGCAATTTAGCCGTATGTTCTAACCTGAATATCTGGGGAGCCAGTAACAGCAATACAAGTCACTATGCTGGAAGTCTTGTAAAGAACACCATATCTGATTAACCTTGAACTAATTCAGCAAGTCCTCCTAGGGCCCTATGGCGGCGGCGGCGGCGGGGGGGGGGGGGCAGGGGAGGCTAGGCTCCTCTCCACCAGATGGGCTGCAGTAGAGGCCAGTCTATCTGTAACGTCCCACTGCCTGCTCCAGTCAGGATCCTTGCGTTGAGCAGGTGGCAGGGTGGGACAGAGGCCCAAGGGTCTCCCCCACTCCCCACCCTCTTTGAACCTTGTGGGTTGTGTGTTTCTGACTATGTGTGTCTTTGACCGAGTACAGTGGAGCTTAGACAGGAGGAAGCTGTTGATACCTTGCTTACTCATAAATAATGTAATAACCTCTTAATCAAAACATTAGAAAACAGTAGAAATGAGTTTCTTCACTGAAGGTGTACATTTTTCTAACAGTTTAAACTGCTTGATTGCCAAGTATAAGGACTGATGTTTACTTATATTTTATTTATTAGATTTAGCAGTATATTTATTAGTAAATATAATCTAGCATTTGATTACATTTTAGAAGTGCAACCTTCTCTTCCCCCTTGCAGGAAACGGTGATACCAGGAATGTTTTGGAATCTGCAAGGCCTTATTTTCTAGTAAATGTTTGCTATTTTACTCAGAAGCTGGTAAGCAAACTTCACGAGGGAGTGTTTGCCATAGAACCGAGGAAGACCATCCTTTTCATCACAGAGCAAGTGCAACTGGTAAGGACTCTCCTCCTCCTCCTCCCCAGGTGCTATTCTCAGCCATTTCCAGATAGCAGCAGATGTACCAAGTGA
Source organism: Bungarus multicinctus (assembly GCA_023653725.1). Lineage (NCBI taxonomy): Eukaryota > Metazoa > Chordata > Lepidosauria > Squamata > Elapidae > Bungarus > Bungarus multicinctus. The sequence continues at coordinate 56,183,169 of CM042851.1, read as the reverse complement.
TGCCGCTGTAAGCTTATTAGGGATGGTTTCCACCCCAGGGATGCTACTTCTGTGACAACAAATAATTACCCTAAATTCTCTTTATAATGGATTTAATTTTCATTGTGAGGGGATTGACAGCTTGAATGCTTACACATGCTCAAGCTTGTTGGAGAAGGAAAGTAGTTGGATTAGAGAACATTTTGCACAAGGCAAATGGGCATTTAAGAATCATTATTAAATATGCATTTCAGTGTACAATCTCACATGCCACAGATTAAAAACAACAGACAAAAAAAGAAACATTTTCGTTTATATTTGCGTGTGGCTGAATGTCTGTAAGCAGAAGCAAAAACAAATTCCTTCCTCATTCTGTAACATTTTGTTTGAAATCTGAATGCATAATTGCTTTTAAGTGTCTTAGATTAGGATTATTTTTAAATTTTTCATATTTTTATGACATTTTGGGTCTTACCCCTAAACACAATGCATTCTGAGCTTCTTGACTATTTTCAACAGGTGACAAGAAAGCTTTTTCTCCACAAAGAATCCATTATGAGCAACTTGTACAACTGCTTGAACCGCAGCATCCTGTACTATTTATCGAATTCTTCTTCTGGGTCCCAAAGTCTTCTGGAAGTTCTGCAAACTCTTCAGATGCAGTGGGATATCATCTTTGCGGTGCACAATTCGAGCCTGGATTTCATCACAAGCCTTTTGTATTGCCTACTACAACTGAAATCTATGAGGTACGGCAATGTTTTCTTTCTCCGGCAGAGCTGTTAGGCAAGGAAACAAAAACTTACAGAAACTCTTTTCAGAGACAAGATGTTTCCTGGGGGAATGCATTTCAACAGTACTCCTTGAATGATTTCAGCATGGTCAGTGCTGGAAGAAACTCCAGGACTTTAATCTAGAACACAGGGACAGATATGCTGGATATGTCCCTGAGTTTCAATGATTCCCATAAGGACCAGTTTGTTTCCAGTCATGTTTCAAAGAGAGGCTGCTCATCTTTAAAACTTATTTTAAATCCGGGGGGAAGAAGTTTTGGATGTTCCTGAATCGGAAAGGGTGGGGGCCAGGGGGTATTCCAACATCAGGTATGGGACGATGTATGTATGGAACTCCACGTCCTCATCACAAGAAAGGAAACTGTCAGTCAATCTGTGATTGTTCCTGGTGAATAAATAGCGTCACCCACTTCCTGTCGGACCACAAGTGTGACACTTTTCTTGACCCCAATTGTCTCTTGCTTTATTCTGGCTTGTTTCTTGGGTAGTTTACTGGGCCAGTTTGCCATTTCCTTGCAAAGTCTTAAGAACTCTGTTTGGTCTTGGGCAGCAGAGTTTTATCAGAAGGTTGCATCCTTCTGTGGCACCAGGAGGAAAGTCCAAAAGATGAAATGATATGCGTGGCAATGAAGAATTCTGTAGCTGGGTAGAAGGCCATTTTGCCTTCAAGAAGAACCCAGGAGCTGTTTCTGTTTAGATTTGGAAGGTTTCTCCAGCTTGGAAATGACGGCATCCATCCCTCACTGGTGGGAAAATAGCACCATGCCTAGTTTAAAGGATAAAGGGGAAAAATGGATCCATGAATGGAATCCATCCTAGGGACATATGGACAAACCCTTGTTTCACCACGAAATGCTGTGTTTGGCCAAAGTAAATCCCCAAATAGCAGATATTGAAGCAGTATGTCTTTTAGTTGTTGATCTTGGTTATTAGACTTCTTAACAATCAGCATGTCTTTTAGAAAAATCTTTAAAAAGAAATATATTAGGATTAAGTTGCATTAAATAATCCACAGCCCAACGTTTTTTTCTCAGATAGTGGTCTTAATGAATCTGCTTCTATTTTAGCCAGAGGTTTGTTTATTTTCTGTATTACAGCTACCATGAAAAGGGTGAGGCAAAATGGATGCCGACTTCGGTTTCCTCCATTTTTCTTGGGCCAGGAAAAGAGGAGGAGAGGATCGGTGATCTTCCTGCCCTGAAGGATGGTAAACATGACACGATGGGTGTGGAAAAGGAGGCAGAATGGGGGTCGGTCAAGAGAAGGAAGGGAGGCAGCTGCTGTAGATGTCCTGCTTTGCCTCCAAAAACCACATACTCCCTCCAAGCACCTAGGGAACTAGTCCAAAAGCTCGCAGGGAAAGGATGGTGTTTCACCTGGAACTTTTAGACTAAAAGAAATACGCAGTAATGGATTAATGGCTTCCAAGCAACACCTACTATAGACTCTTTAAAACATGGATGCATTTTGTAACTAGATATAGAAACCTTGTCACCCAAATTGTTTATAATTTATTGCATGGCAACAAAAAAAGACAATGTTATGTACGATATGTGGAGAGATATTTATTATTTTAGTCATGTCTGCTCTGATTTCTGCATACATACTGGATAGGCAGCATCAAAATCGGGAATGCTGCGAGTGATTTTGCTTTAAGGATTGAAGGGTCCTGGTTTCAGTAAATATCCGCAAAGCTACTGATCAGACTAACCTTGGCAGGCCCTTCAGTCTGGAAGTGATGCCTGGCCCTTTTGTGGATGTAATATTTTCACACCAAAACATGCTTACTCTTTGTTTATTTCCAGTTCAGCAAGAGATCCAGAGGGCAGCTGAGGAAATCTGGCTCCGGCTTCTTTCTAGGAGAAGAAAGGATTTAGAGGATGCCTATAAAACCTCTTTATTTAAAGAGAAGGGCGATGGAGAAGAGACCATGAAGATGGCTGTTGTGGCTCCTCTTTGGGAAGAGGTCATGAGGAAGACCTGGCAGGGCTTTCTAGGTCTCTGCTGTTAAAGTACTCAAAGGCTTTAACGGAAGTGGCTTCACCACACAGCTCTCCTTGGCCTTAGGGGGTGGGGGGAGAATGAGTCGGCCCAGGAACTGTCCTTAACCAGGAAAGGTGCTCCCAAGCGAGGGTTGACTGGCCCCATCGTGGCCCGAGTGTCTTCATTCATTTGGTGGACTGTCACTGGTGATGACAAGTGGGATTCAGAGATGCCCAAACACCACATAGCTATCCAGTACTGTCTATTGCTCGACAGTAGAAAGAGTCTTATAGATTGCTATTTGGAGAACACAAACGTCCAAGGCAGAGGAAAAAGCAACTGGCAGCCCCTGGCTGGGATGCCAGCTTTGCCCTGGGCCTTGCCAAGCCTGTGCTCTTTGTGGGGTAACATTGAAGCCACCAAGGTGGCATCAATGGTCAGGAATAGGGGTTGTGTGGCACCTGAAGTGGTACAATATAACAATAACTTTAACTGTGCTTGTTGCTCCTTTTCTCTCTGTGCTTCTAGCGTCAGGAAAGAAAAACTCCCAGAGCAAAATTCTCGTCAATGCTTCCAGCAAGAAGAGTCCTTTGAATGAAAGCCTGACACCTGGCAGGAACCTGAAACAGGTGATACACAAAACTGGCTTAAACTGCCTTTCCAAACCCCTGTGGGAACCTCAGGTGCCAAAAAAAAAAAAAAGAGTGAAGGATAATATCTTGACCTTGAAATCCTAGTGCTGGTCTATTTGCTGACATGCAATGTGGCCCAAATAATCAGGGCTCCCTTTTTCCTCCTGGGAGTGCCAAGGGCAGCGAACGGTTGGTGGACAAATTCGAGGCTGGTTTCGTAGCTGTTTTTGTTGGCTGAGAAAGAGATTCAGCCTAAGTAACTTCCTTCCAGGTGTGATGGGAATGCACGTTACTGTTCAATGCTGGCAACATCCATTTGCCTTGGGGTCTGTTTAATTATTTCTTAAAATTAATTTTGATTATTACAGCTGATTACACATCACTGAGCAAAGTAATTGATATTTGTTAATGTATCCCAAGGAACATTTTGTACAACTTGTATTTGCTGTTGAAGGTTAAAGACTATTATTGGTTTTTCCCTAAATGTGCCCACATCATTACTTCTCGTAGTAGGAAAGGATGCCATCTGGAAAAGGCCGAGTAGACGCATTATTCAGGCACAAGTGCATGAAATTGAGCTTTCTGCATCTTCTGTCTTTCTTTTCTAAAAAGAAGATGCTTGTAATTAAAGGAGAAGCGGATTTCAGGGGAACATTACTCATTTTGTGTTGTTTTGGGTAATGTCAGCAACTGACACTTCAAGATCTGATAGACGTGTCCCTGCAGTGTGTCGTGCAACTCAGCCTCCAACTCTTGGCTCTCTTTCTGCTCCAGGCAATTGTGTGTTTTTTCTCAGCTTTTCAAGAAAATTAGTTTAGCAGGCTCAGTGACTGACAGGAGATCTCTGGGACTTCCAGATCCACACACAGACAGACAGACCGGAGGATACATTCTTTATAGCTGTGGTGCACCCGGGCGCTTTTTCCCTTTTGTGCACCTTGGAAAGAAAAGAAATCCAGAGCACGGGTGATTTATATTTCTGCTCCCTCCTAGATTGTTTTGTTTTCCCACTTGGGGGCCTTCCCACTGAAGGACATTAGCAATAATGAGCAAGCCTGGCACAGAGAGGGCAGGAGGAAGAGCTGGCCCTTTGCGGAGCCTTACGAGGTCAGCCCTGGCCAAAGCGTCCTTTAGGGAATTAACCTGGCCTGTTTGCAGAGGATCCTTGGGGGGCCCTTCTCGTCACCTGCTGCTTTGCTTCCCCAAACTCGGCCCTCGGCCCCTACGGAGACAGTGGGGGGGGAGGGGTGGCAGGGGGAGGCGGATGGTGGATGCCCAGGTGGACAGAGGGTGACTTCCAGGGCTAGGAACTGGACAGGAGCTGGTGGCAATGCAGGAGCACTGCTACAAAAATCCATGGCCAGGTTTGTTACCTTTTCCTATTTTTCTTAATCTAAGCAAGTACCGTTGATCTGATCCTCATTGCCAGAAACATTCCCAATTAGAGGTTGGTGCCTTTTGGCCCCCCTGTGTCTGTTAGGGATCCCTGGAATAGATCTCAGGGGACCAAAATAGAGGGAAGTCAGCTAGGGTAGCTATAAGATCGTGTTAAAAAAGAGAAATAACTCCTTATTAAAACCAATATATGGATCTTTTAATTAGAAGATATTTGAAAATATCTGACCCCAAAGAATGAACTGGTATGTATCTGAGACTGAGCAGATGATGCCTCCCATGATCTGACTTTCCAACCGGCATGGTTTGGAAGTGGCTTCTCCCTTGGAGAGGTTGGTCTTCTGTTTCTGCTTTCAATGGGAGGTTTCCCCTTTGGCTCTGCCTCTTTTTTTCCAAAACTCGTGACTTTGCCCTGATCTCTTCCCTCACCCTGGACCCAAAGCTTCCCTGAAGGGTTTCCTCTCAAAATAAATGCCTTTCCACTGGTATGTCTGAATCAGAGCTTCTCTTGTCCTAGGTGGAAATGATTTGCCACCAGGAGAAATTGTCATAAAGTTTCTCACTCACTAGTGCAACCCTCAACATGGAGCATTTTCATAGCATTCAGCTATTCTCCCTGCTGGCATGGACTTCAAAGAGCAAAATGTCCAAATTTACCTTTAAAAAGAGACCGTATTTATTTCCCCAAAGAGAAAAGGGGAAATAGTTGTTTTTACAATCCAAGCAGAAGTTCTTGTACATATAGTTAATAATTTTCTGGTAACTTTTAACCGTTTCTCTGCATGCATGTTTTTAGGTGCCTGGCTTAATATTCATGTCAATCCCTTTGCTTCCTAACACGGTGGCTGCAATTAGTGAAAGGCTGCTTGAATGTCATAGTCGGGCAAGTCCCCTTTGCCCACCCAGGCAGATCAAAGGAAGTTGAGGCAACACAACTCACAATCTCCCTGCAACTCATTTATTCGGTTTGGCTTGGCCAAAATATGGTGTCTGTGATCCCTTGTGTACCGCGTTTTGAAGGAAGCACATAATGCTCCTGGGCCGTGTGTCTAGTGCCCCCCTAGACGTACTTTGGCAAAAGTCAATTGTTCTGAGTCCACAAGAATTTTCGGTGGCTGTGTTAGGAAGTCATCTGTCCAGATGTGAGATGTTTTGCCTGCCATCCTTTTCACAGCCGGTGCTTCATCAGTATGTGAAGGACACAATGTCAGCATCCTTTTCAAATCTCTTATCATAATGCCCTGTGTATTATTTCGATTTCAAGAGACCAAACAAGCAAATTTATAATTAATTATATTTCTGCTAATCATTTGTGTAACATCTTAATCTTCATAATAGAAAGATAATTAACACCACTGATTATCTAATTAAATTCATTAAGCATCTACCGACAGTGCTCTATGAGGCTGACATTATGTTCCACTGTCAACAAATGCTTTGATTTCTTAGGAAGTAATTAAAATGTAAATTAGCATGCCATTAAATACACAGGGGGACTTTTGAATCTGATATTCATTTCAGAACTGCTCATGGCAACCCATTTTTTCTTTCAGTGCAATCAGACAATTTGCTTTTAATGATGTATATTAACTTTTTTCCCACTGCAACATGAATGCCTTTTTTGATATCTAGTTCACAGCCAGAGTAGAAGTGGCATTTCTTTAAAACTACTGATTTTACTGCTAAATCTGGATGGTTTCTGTCGATGCAGGAAGAGCATTCCCAGCACTTAGATCAGACCACAGAGTGGCACTGATAACACTAAAGGCATCGTTGCATTTTAATTTCATGAAGAGGAAAACATTTGTTCCTTCTGCTGCAAATCTTTGAAGCCAAAATACTCTGCCAGTTGCTTTGTCATATCCTGGTATGGATCTCGAACTTTGACACTTCTGTGGAACAAATTCTTTCTAGTTTTTTTACATTCTATTCTTGCTGAAATATGCTAATGCTGCCCCCTTGAATTTGGGTTCCTTCTGCCCCCTTTCAGCCCCATCTTCTACCCGTCTTAGCTCCTCTTTCTTTGGCTCTGCCTCTTTCCTGATTCTACTTATCCATCAACTGGTGGAAGGGCCTCCCCCTCCCCCCAGAGGTTTGCAAAATTTGGACAGCCATTTCTCTCAAATGCTCTAGGGCCTCATTCTTCAGCCCTTCCAACTCTGTTATCCTGTTATCCTTTTTCTTTCTTCATTTCTACCTTCTGCTCTTCTTTATTCCCCCCTCCTTTTGATCTTTTTTCTTTTCTACCTGTGCCATCACTCTCCTTGAAGCACACACACCCCGGTTCTCCCAGTCTGTCGAGGGTGGGGATCGGGAAAAGGTTGGTCCATGACAGAAAGGATTGCAAGATTCTCACCCCAAGACTTCTTAGCACAATTTTAAAACTCATTTAAGTTTTACTCATCAAATGTGAAGCACAAATGTTTTGTTACAGACATCAATTTAATAGTAATTTTTGTTTTAAATCAGGATTTTACATCATATTTAGAAAAATGCAGGAGAATTGGCCAAGAACTGTACGCGGTTTTATGCAAGGATCACATTGAGGTAAGAAACTAAAAAGTGGCAGGGAAAACAAAGCGTGATTGGACGCATCAAAGAAAGGAGAGGGGATTGTTTTGTTTGCTGATTGGTTATATTGATCTCATTTATACCTGCAACCATCATGAAACCTTTAGAAATTTACATTAGTAAAAATGGAGAAAGAAAGAAGACAGTAAGACTGAGGAAAGAATTCATAGCTATAAAATCCTTATTACGCTCATCCAGTAGAGTTGTTGCGCATTAAATTCCCTTGAACCCTTATTCTCTTCCTGGTCTTCTTTTAAAGAAAACATTGTCTGATCAGGGGGATTCCTCTTTATTTTGAGTGACTTTTGTTTCCCTTGCAGGCAGAGATTTAGCTCATGTTTACTACTTTAGGGATAAAACAAAACCTTTTGCAGTGCATTTTCTCTGCTAACAGCAGATCCTGCTGATCAAGGTTTCAGCCAATCTCTGATCCAGTGATCTATTCCATGCTCATTTGTCCTTCTGTGACTTTCTTCCCATTTTATCCCTCTCTGTTACAAAATACTATTTTATTTTATTTTTATGCAAACCTTCGACCTCCCAAATGCATTAATATCTGCATTTCCTTCTTGTATAACAGGGATATAGCAGCAGTCACTACCTGAATTTGCTTCTAGTGGGGGATTTGATATTTATCTGCTTAAAATAGAGTGAAGTGACGGAGTTATTGCTCTCAAAGTAATTACAGGAAAGAGTACCTCCTCACTGAGTGAGCTAAGAGGAATTGACTCTCACAATGTCCCATTCTACCTATGTGGAGTTTTGTAGAGCAAAGTACTAAATGCAGTCATCTCTACTACCTTCAATTTATTTAGTTTTGATTGCATTTAAATATAACCAAGGCAGGGCAGTTCAATCAAGAGTCCTGGTAGCCCTTCAAAAGCAATAGGCCTCCCTCGACCCCAACGAAACCGTCAGTTGCTGCCTTCTCACAGAAATAATTCCACAATAGATGCTGACCGGCCGGCCCTGGTCAAGTTGCTGGGGTAGAAGGAGGGGAAAAGCAATGTTCCAGTCCGGCCTTCACTCCGGGCGGGCAGTTTTGAGTTTTCCTCTTGGCCCAACCTGCCTCTTGTGGAGAATGGGGGGGAGGGGGGCACTCAGGGCACCCCCTGGAGCTGCTGTAGGTCGCTTGGGTATTTGCACCCCTCTAAGAAGTAAGGCGCTCCTTTCCCTTTCGAGGCCCAGAGGCAACTCCTGGGTGAGTGGAGGAGGAGGAGGGACGGAGGGGAAGCCTCGGCTGCCAAGGATTCTCTCTCTCTTTCCTGCTACAGAGGCTGCTGTGCCTCCACTCCAAGTCTGCCAAAGCCTGGACGGAGCTGGAAGACAGGCTCTTCAGGGAGGGGGGCCCGTGGGGGTCTACAGTAGCTTCTCCTGTCACCAGGTGGGTCCTGGATGCCTACGAAGGTCCTGCTCGGATGAGGAAGAAGATCCGGTTCAGAACCGCCCATGCGGAACCATTGCAGAACAAGGTGAGCTGCCTTCGGGGCAGGAGGACACGAGAAAATGGGATCCAGTTTCCTCTTGGCCAGGGTGTCTTGTCAACTGAGGCTGCCCCAAATCACCAGCCACTTTGTTGCGCTGATTGCAACTACAAGTTCAAAATTCTGCCTTCCGGTGCCGCCAGTGCCAGCCAGGAAAGAGCCAGGCTTTGTTCTGTAAAAGAGCTCAGGGTGTGTGTTGTTTAGTCTTCTAAGCTGGCAGGCCGGGAGCCTCGCTGCCTGTTGTCGATGGTGGTATTTGGGAGGGGAAGCAGTTCCTGCAGTTCCTGGTTAGGCCTAGGATAACGGTGCAGAATTTTAAGCCAAGAAAGGCACAAAATGGGCCAGTAAACTGATCGTGGGATGCAGAGCAATTACAAAAGAGAAGAGGGCAGGAAGCAGAATCCTCTGCGCTGGCTGAGGTGATATTGCAGGTGACTTAGGCACCTGCATGAAGGAAATATGCGAATGGGACAGCACAATGGTTAGAGTGCAGCATTGCAGGCTAACTCTGCCCACAGCCAGGAGTTCGATCCTGACCGGCTCCAGGCCTTCTGTCCTTCTGAGATGGGTCAAATGAGGACCCAGATTGTTGGGGGCAACAGCTGACTCTGTAAACCGCATAGAGAGGGGCCATAAAGCCCCATGGAGCAGTATATAAGTCTACAGTAAGGGCTCTTGCTATTGGCTGTTGGCGGCTGGTTCCGGGTGCACCCGAGTCTTTCCCCTGTGCAGAAGCCGCCTGGCTCCATCTCTGGATGCCAGGTCTCCACCTTCCATGTCTTCTGTGCTTACAGCTCAACCCTTTTCTTTTTCTAGGCCCAACAGACCCAGAAGGATGCATCTGCTGCTCCAGCTCTTTTGGAAAATCCAGGTAGTGTCCCCAGATGAGAGGCTGGGATTAAATAGAAGATGCTGGCCTGACCCCAGAGGCCACACAGGCCTGGCAGTCTTTACTAAACCCAACATTTCCAACCCTCACCTTCCCACCTGCTGGTGTGTTTTGTAAGAGTGGGCAGCAAATGCTTTGTTTTTTAAAAAAATATTTTTATTTTCATATGGCAGAGTCCCTAAGCTACATGATAAAAACAAATATTGTATTTTCAGTTAAAGAACAGAGCGTCTAGAATAGAATAGAATAGAATAGAATAGAATAGAATAGAATAGAACAGAATAGAATGGAATGGAATGGAATGGAATGGAATAGAGTAACAGAGTTGGGACCTTGGAGGTCTTCTAGTCCAACCCACTGCTTAGGTAGGAAACCCTCCACCACTTCAGACAAATGATTATCCAACATCCTCTTTAAAATGCCCAGTGTTGGAGCATTCACAACTTCTGGAGGCAAGTTGTTCCACTGGTTAATTGTTTTTACTGTCAGGAAATTCCTCCTTAGTTCCTGGTTGCTTCTCTCCTTGATGAGTTTCCACTCCTGTCCTGCCTTCAGGGGCTTTGGAGGGTAGCTTGACTCCCTCTTCTTTGGAGCAGCCCCTGAGATATTGGAAGGCTGCTATCCTGTCTCCCCTAGTCCTTCTTTCATTAATGTATAATCTCATACACTATATAGGCTATATAGTCTAATATAAGGATCTTCTTGTTCGTGGACAATCCTCTGCTAATAAGGTGCTGCCCAATTTCTGCCTTTTATTTTAATGCAGGTGAACGACCAGCCCTGACTAGAGAAGGAGAAGCAGGTCGGGATCAGCTGACATTTTTCCCTGCCCTGCATGAACATCTCCATTCGGAGGAATTCTTGGAAGTCTGTGTGGAAAGGAAAATCATCCTGCAAGAATTAGTCCGAGGTGAAAAGGTACAGCAGAAGAGAAGCAGCTCAGCCGCTTTGCTTCCTGTCCAGTGTACCTGGGCAGGCTCTGGTCAGAGCTCCTTCCAGGCCCGAATTTGGATGTTTTCCTGTTGCAAAATGAAGGGGGCCAGGTGGGAGGGGCCCCCCCATTCCAGTCAGGAGGCAAACTGTTCATCAGGGAAGCAGCGTTGGGATTCAAATTTTTTTACCACCGGCTCTGTGGGCGTGGCTTGGTGGGCATGGCAGGGGAAGGAGACTGTAAAACCTCCAGTCAGAGGTGGGATTGGCCAGTTCTCCAAACTACTCAAAATCTCTGCTTCCGGTTCTCCAGAACTGGTCAGAACCTGCTGAATTCGCCCCCTCTATACTTCCCCCGCTCCAGGCAGCCAACTCCCTTTTTATGCTTAGGGTGGATGAACTCTGCAACGGACTAAGCTAGGGAAGAGAAGCAGGGAAATGGCCTTAGCATGAATAAGGCTACATGATGGGAGGAAGGCCGCTGAGAATGGCTCTGTCCGTGAGGATTCTTTATTTGTGAAATATTGAGCCCTGGAGACCAAGTTAGCACAGCCGTCGCCATCTTGCCTGTTTAGGTTACCTGCTGCCTGTCTGTGGTGATGGTTGATGGACACGTGGTGTCGGAAGGGGCGCTTCTTCTTGGCTGGGACCACTTCTATGTCTGCAGGCACTTCACTCTGTCCCACCTGGGGGAGGTTTATTGCACCAGCCATTGCTTGTCCTGGTGAGTTGCTCCCCCTACCTGAGTGGCGCTCGGAGGCTGCCCAGCGTACTGCTGGCTACTGCTAAAGGAGCCCTGTCCACCCGGGGCCAGTTCCTCCCAGTTTGTAATGGGAAGGGGCTGAGGTAAAGAAGAGCGGAGGGGTTCAGGCAGAACTGTAATCTGAGAGCATGCGAGGAGGAGGAGGTTTCTTATTCTAGTCCACTCTGAAGGGCTGACAGACGTGCAGAAAGGAAACACTTCTGGGAGGGACAAACCTAAGAGATACAAGTGTCCAGTATAACCGATCCTAAGTACACCACAGCCTGGAGGGGTATTTCTACCACCAAAAGGTGCAAGATATTGCAATCCCCCTTACAGATGGATAGCGGGAGGGAGGGAGTTCATGCCATTCAGCCATTCTCTCATCTTGCTCCCATGTTTCCCGGAGAGAGGTGGCTTTACGCCCAGAGAGGGAAAGGAGATGCCGCCCTTCCCCAAAGGGGACAGGCCGGCTGAGGCTTCAGGAAAAGGCCTCTTTAGGAGAGCAAAGAGAGTGCTGAGGAAAGACGCCAAGTGGCTTCCTGCTTACCGGGCAACTGCTGGTGTTTTTTTCTGTCTCAGGCTGACCTGGCCTGGAACAAGTTGCCCTCTGTAGCTTTTGGGGCAAGGCAGAAGAGGACAACACCCCCACCCTGTTTGCCACTAGCGGAGACCAATTCATGATTGGTTGTGGTTGTTTAATGCACATTTCCCATGGCTGTTTCCAGCATTAGAGAGCCATTCATTTACAACCTGTGCTATGCCATGGAAGCCACGGCTGCAGAGCCCACGTGTTCCTGCCATTCCTACAGTGACATCAAGGAGATCCGGCCAATGCGTTTCCTTCTGCAGGTAGGAACCAGCTGCCTGTCTGTAAAGTTTTCGATGGATGCTCAACAGGTTAGAATGAAAGAAATCAACAACCATTATATAAATGCACCAACTGTTCAATGCTTCCTTGGATGGCAGAATTCTGAAATATCTGAATGAATGCCATAGCTGCATTGGAGTTGAATGGTGTGCTCTAAATCTTCAACTTGACCGGGGACAGACCAAGAGTAATAGCAGCGATAAACCATTGAAGTATAAACATTTAATAAACCCCCAAATTTGTATCCTGTCTGGGTTTTGCCAGGCTAAAGTGGTTTCTGATTTGGGCAGTTCCTCCAGGCTTGAGCCTTCCTGTCAGTGGGATGCTTTAAGCAAAAGCAGATCTGGAATCGCATACAGGAGGAGCAAGCTCAACAGAAACGATGGTTCTTCAAGCAGAAACCTTATAAGGTTTTCAGCTTCAGGATAACTGTTGACTGCCTGAGCAGGGTGTGTGTGTGTATGCGCTATTAACACGACAATGGATTCTAGGGATAGCAGCATGGGGATCCCGAGATCCCTGGATCTAGTCCGGTTGGCTAGATGATTGCCGTTGAAATCGCTTAGAGAAAGAAGTGTCTTCTCCTTTCTCTTGCAAGGTGACCGGGGCCCATTTGCTTTGTCTCCACAGGACATAGCCCTGGAAGTCTTCTTAAACAACGGCTATTCCATTTTCCTCGTATTCCACAACAGCGACAGGAAAAAATTCTTGACAAGGTACCTTTTCCAGAAGCTACGCAGAAGCTTTGCTTCCTGCCTGGTCCCAAGGTGTTTTTTTCAAGAGTTCATTAGAAATCTTACCTCACCATCATAGACAGCACACCTGGCTGCTTGCACTGTTTGAAAAACCTTCATTCTGGGCCACAGAACCAGGTGTCCCATCACTGGCCGTTGCTCCTTTGGGCCTCACTATTAAACCTGCTAGGAAGGTGCCCAGATTCATCTGCTTATTCTAGTTATATTCATATGACGGGTAGATTTCCAAGACCTTCTTCTTTGTAGACCTGTGTTGTTTATATCTGCAGACTATTAAGACAGACCATCGCTAAGCCCAAACCCATTCTGGCCTTAGTCAAGTATGACTGAGCCTAGCAAGTTGGCTTCGTGAAAAACCCAGCAGGCTTGAGGAATTGCTCTTTCTGGCCTGGTTAGAGTGAACACTAAAATAACTGTGAGATATGAAAAATCAAGTGGACCTAAGAAATAAATAACTCCTGAAGAAAATACCAATTATGTTATCATTTCTTAATTGTTTCTAACCCAATGGATTTCTAGAAAGAAATCATTTAAGAAAGTTGAGGCCTGTTTATCAACAGATGAACTTTCTATAGACTAAACATAATGCGACCAAATTTAAGGGAAATCGGGAAAATTCAGTTTTAAAAAGGTCAGATTATGCTATAAATACCTCCACCCCTCCATGCCTCCCTGGCTAGGCGAGAGGAAGGCTGAGGAGGCTGCTCTGTTCACAGCCCCCCTCCGTGGATCTTTCCTGGTCATATGACCCAAGGGGGACCTAGGCAGCCTTGGAGGGTCTCCCAGATAAGCAGCCCCACAGGTGCCTCCTATGCAGCATAAGGGGGAGGGGCAATGCCCATGGGCACCTCCTGCAGGCTCCCCCCACCCTGTTTACTTTGGCATATGTGGGTATGGGGGGGCCTGCACATTTGTGCGCTCTTTTTAGAAATAGCACCCCCAAAGTGACTTCAGTCCTATCGATGGCGGGGCGGGGGAGCAATTATGGTGTGTGTCCCTCATAAACACACAGAAGCTTTCAGAATAAATTGTCTAAAGCTCTCACCTTTCAGGGGAGTAAAGTTAACTATTTTTCCCCCTCAGATTTTGTTCACTGAAATCAAAAGGTGCCGCAGATGAGTCTACTTATTTAAGGTATTTTTGCATGTCCTAATATATAAGAAAACTAATTAATTAAATGTATTAGCACTTGCCTGATGTTTATCTCAGAAACACTGGATTCCAGCTTTTGGGGACAGATGCTTCTTTCTCTTGCAATCATTTTTACTGCAGTTGTTAAGCGAATCTGGCTTCCCCAACTGACTTTGCTTGTTGGCAGCCAGCTGAAAGGTCACAAATTGGGATCACGTGACTGCAAGACACAACTGTTTTAAACATGAGCCAGCTGCCAAGTGCCTGAATTGCCATCATGGGACCCTCTGTTTGTGCGTGTGTAGAGCAACAGTTATAACTTCAAGAGCAGGTTGTAAGTCACTTTTTCCAAGGCCATTGTAACTGAACCACAATTAAATAAACAGTCATAAGTTGAGGACTACCAGTACAGCTATAAAGTAAATTGATTTACATTCTCAGATGCTAGCTGCTATTCACATTTTGTTCTTCCATGACCATTTATTATTTGGATATTTTAAAATAATGCTTAAATAACAAACGAGGGGATTTCCAGTTAATAGAGGAACTGGATGAGTGCAGAGCACGTGGAAGTGTTTGAAGAAGGAACCGAAAGACATTTCTTTCCAAAGAGAGGAGTTTTCTGGCCTACTGTCATTTAGAGGCTTGTGTAACAGAAGACAGAGAACATTCACAGTTTCTAGTGGAGCTGATTAAATTTCTCCTTTTTTATTTTTATTTTTTTTAAATAAGTGCAAAATACAGTATTACAGTAACAAAAATATCTGGATATTCCAAAAAGAAAGTTCAGTGAGGAGAATCACCACATTTACAGTGCTGCTCATTTCTGAAATCAGCCTCTGATGGACCCAGGTACTCCAGACTTCCTCACTATATACTACATCTAAACCCTATCACTCCATCCAGCTATCATTGGAGCTTTAGGCTCTGGCTTAATTTCAGCTATGCTGTGTGCCTTTGGCCCTTGGCAACATCTGGCATTTTCATGGCTACACTTTGCCCTTGCCTTCTTCCTCTGAGGGCTGAAAAGGAGGATCAGGCCCAAGGACACCCTGCTGGCATGGGCCTCTCGCTCTCCTGGCCTTTGACTACTACACCCAACTGGGAAAAACCCAGGCTGTAGCTATTAAGAATGTCCAGTTCACACTGTTTTGCTATATTCTTCGAAACCTGAGATTTAGAAGCATGTTTGGCTTCAATGTGTATGGCTTACTTAATATTTTTCTCCCTTCCCCTCCCTTCCCTTCATACAATCTAATCTAATCTAATCTAATCTAATCCTAATCTAATCATCAGTTACATAGCCTGCATTTGCTTTCCAACAAGTACTCAAAAGACCTAACAGAACACAGAAAGCAGGATGTAAGTAAAAAGTAGAAGCATTATATTAAAACTAAAATAATTTCCCAGCCAAACGTTAAAGGCTTGGAGGAGGCAGGGGAGGAAAAGCAAACACATCCCAAAGCCTTGGAGAAGCTCAGGACCAGACTGGAGAGACGGAGAGCCTTTCCTGCCAATCTTAACAACTAGCTTGGTTTACAACATGAGCTCCTGAGCCATTTAGGGCTTTCAGTGTTAGTATCTTAAATGGACAGTACAGAGATAATAGGAGTCCTGTATTTGCACTACTTAGCAGACAAATTTGTACAATTATTGACTTAGATTTCATTTACATTTGCCTCTTTAAAAGACTTTGGGAAACCATACCTTCCTCATAGCACAGAAGCTCATTGCTCCTTGAGTGACTTATGATGATTACATTCCAAGTTTTGCCCTATACCCAGCGATCTTCTTTTATCCCAGGAACCAGAGGTGGCATTCAGCAGATTCTGACCAGTTCTGCAGAACCGGTAGCAGAAATTTTGAAAAGTTTGGAATACCACCTCTGGCTGGCCCCACCCTGATCTCTCCTCTACCTCCCATTGAGTCCCAGCTGATTGGCTGGGTCTCCTTTGGTTGCCCTGCATAGGAGAACGGAGCTGGAAAGCAGGTTAGTGGGGTGGGGAGGGAAGGGGATTTTGCAATAGCCTTCCCCTGCCATGCCCACCAAGCCACGCCCACCAAGCCATGCCACACCCACCAAGCCACACCCACAGACTGGTAGTAATTTTTTTTGAATCCCACCACTGCGTATCTCCATAACATATCCCCTGGTGGAGATGTGTCCAGCCGGGTTTCGGGTTTTTCATCGGCCGAGGGCCCAGGGGAGGGGAGGGGGGGTTGCGGTGGTTATTAAGGAGGATCTGTGTCCGAGGGAAGCCACTGTGTCTCAGACGACCGGGTGTGAGCTCCTTTTTGTGAAGTTCGGTTCCAAGGTTCAGGTGGGCTTGCTGGTCGCATACCTGGCTCCCTGCTATGCGGCAGCGGCCCTGCTTGAGCTCCTTGAGGTTATAGCTGGCGTGGCGGTTGGGACCCCCAGGCTTATGGTCATGGGGGATTTCAACCTGCCATCTGCTGGCGGTAGCTCGGGGATTGCCCAAGAGTTCATGGCTTCCATGACGGCCATGGGCCTGACCCAGTTAATTCGGGACCCTACTCACGTGGGAGGTCACACCTTGGATTTGGTTTTCGTCTCTGATCAGTGGCAGAGTGATCTGGGTATAGGGGATATAGTTGTAGAACCCCTGTCATGGTCGGATCACTCGCTCCTGAAGCTCGACTTCCGTTCCGCACCCCCTGACCGCAGGGAGGCGGAGCCATTAAAATGGTACCGCCCCAGGCGCCTGATGGACCCTGATAGGTTCCTGATGGAGCTTGGGCCATTTCCCGAAGCTCTCACACACGACTCGGTTGAGGGCTTGGTTGCCGCCTGGGATAGGGTGGCTGCTGGGGCCCTTGACCGTGTCATGCCCTTGCGGCCTCTGACCCGGTGCCGATCCCAAATGGCTCCTTGGTTTTCTGAGGAGCTAAGGGAGATGAAGCGCCGGAAAAGACGCCTAGAGAGCAGTTGGAGGGCTAGCCGTTCTGAGTCTGACCGAACACTTCTACGATCTTATATTAAGACGTATTTAGTGGCGATGAAGGTGGCGAGGAGGACTTACCTCTCCACCCTTATTGCGTCCGCGGAAAACCGCCCAGCCGCCCTGTTTAGGGTGACCCGCTCCCTTCTAGAGAGGGAAGCGCGGGAGGATCCCTTACAGGGACGGGCTGAGGAGTTTTCTAGTTTTCTGCAGGATAAAATCGTTCAGATTCGGGACGAGCTGGACTCCAACTGGGCATCTCCGGGCGGGGGGGCGGGGGTGGATATCGGTGAGGCCAGTTGGGTTGAGTTCGACCCTGTTACTATAGAAGACGTGGACAGGGTGTTGGGGGGACTGAATGCCACCACCTGTTTGCTGGACCCGTGCCCCTCCTGGCTGGTTTTGGCCACTCGGGAGGTGACACGAGGCTGGTTCCAGGGTATTATAAACGCTTCCTTGAGAGAGGGGCTTCTACCTACCGCCTTGAAGGAGGCGGTGGTGCGGCCCCTCCTCAAGAAACCGTCCCTGGACCCAGCATTGTTATTAAATTATCGTCCCGTCTCCAACCTTCGCTTTGTTGCGAAGGTTGTAGAGAGTGTGGTGGCCCGTCAGTTTCCCCGATTCCTGGATGAAGCAAGTTATCTTGACCCCCTCCAATCGGGCTTCAGGCCCGGGCATAGCACGGAGACGGCGTTGGTCGCGTTGGTTGATGATCTCTGGAGGGCTCGGGACAGAGGTTGTTCCTCTGTCCTGGTCCTGTTAGATCTCTCGGCGGCTTTTGATACTGTCGACCACAGTATCTTATTGCAGCGGTTGGAGGGGTTGGGGGTTGGAGGCACCGTATTACGGTGGTTCTCCTCCTTCCTCTCCGACCGCTCGCAATTTGTGTTAACGGGGGGGCAGAGATCGTCCCCAAGGCCCCTGCTTTGTGGGGTGCCTCAGGGGTCGGTGCTCTCGCCCCTGCTGTTTAACATTTATGTAAAGCCGCTGGGTGAGATCATCCATGGCTTTGGGGTGGAGTTCCATCAGTACGCTGATGATACTCAGCTGTACATCTCCACCCCGGGCCACCCCAACGAAGCCGTCGAAGTGATGACCCGGTGCCTGGAGGCCGTGTGGGGTTGGATGGGTCGTAATAGGCTTCGTCTCAACCCGGCCAAAACCGAGTGGCTGTGGTTTCCTGCGCCCAGATACAGCCAGCTTATTCCTTCGCTGGCCGTGGGGGGAGAGGTTTTGACCCCCGTGGAAAGGGCACGCAACTTGGGTGTCCTCCTGGATGTACGTCTGTCTTTGGAAGAACATATTGCAGCCGTCGCCAGGGGGGCTTTTTATCAGATTCGTCTGATTTACCAGTTGCGGCCCTTTCTGGATCTGGGCGCACTTCGCACAGTCACCTCCGCCCTCGTTATCTCCCGCTTGGATTATTGCAACGCTCTCTACATGGGGCTCCCCTTGAAGAGTCTCCGGAGGTTGCAGTTAGTTCAGAATGCAGCCGCGCGGGTGATCGTGGGCGCCCCTCGAGGCGCACACGTAACACCACTTCTCCGCAGGCTGCACTGGCTTCCTGTGGCCTACCGGATTCGATTCAAGGTGGTACTGATGGTATTTAAAGTGCTCCATGGCTCGGGACCTGGGTACTTACGGGACCGCCTGCTGCCATCAACAACCTCCCGCCGCCCAGTACGCTCCCACAGGGTGGCCCTACTTGGGGTGCCGCCGCCTGACTGTTGTCGGCTGGTGGCCCCGAGAGTTCGGGCTTTCTCTGTGGGAGCTCCCTCCCTATGGAATGATCTCCCCCCGGAGATACGGGCTATGACGGATATTCTGATCTTCCGGCGCGCAGTAAAAACCCTGCTTTTCGAACAGGCCGGCCTGGCCCAGTAACTATGTTTTTTGGTTTTAATTAATTAAATTAGGGTTTTATTAGTTTTAATTTTTAACTTAAATTTTAATAGACAGCCGATTTGATTATTTAATTTATTTTTAAACGTATTTATTGTATTTATTGTATGCTTTTAGTGGGCTGTACACCGCCCCGAGTCCCTTTTTGGGAGAGGGAGCGGTATAAAAGTGCGATTAATAAATAAATAATAAATAAAATATCTTTATTGGAGAATCACCATCTGCATTCGCTGCAAAGTCAGGTGACTCTAGATTGCAAATGATTAAAATGGGGAGGAGGCATCATTAATCCATCTTTATAACCTGAATGCTGTCTTAGGCCCCAGGCTGTAAACCTCTTTTGTTCTATTTGCAATGATGCATCTTTTGAATTTGTGAAGGTTTTGTGTCCTGGCCAACGTTGTGTTTAAATGCTAGAGAAGGAACTCATTTGGAAATTCTCAATGTACTAATTCATCTGACACTCTAAGATGCAGAGAAACTGCAAAACTCCATTATGGGTTGAGCTCAGGCATAAAATAGGACAATTTAAATAGTAACTTCCATATGCAGTTACAAAGGTTGCCGGCATTAACTCTTACAAGCGCCAGGCAAGAAAAGGCACAGCGCCACATCCAGGAACATTTCAATGATTGATGTGATGCTAAAGGTTCACAATCAAAGGGAGACCGAAATATTCTGTCAAATAAAATTCAAAATGGAGTCAGAGATTTTTCCTCAGGCCAAATATCTGAAGCATTTTGAAAGGAGCCAAAAATCTCTTATGACCCTTGGGCCCTGACTGGATTGAGCCAGGAGCAAGAATCGTCAGGAGAATGGACTCTGTAATTTTGCTAACTTGGGCTCCTAAATACTGGTGGTGTTGGAAAGGTTTGGGACCCAGGGGATGATCCTTGGCCCTGCTTCCCAAGCTCCGCCTGGAACCGGGAAGGGAAACTAGCCTGGTTCTGAAATGCAGAGTTGCCCCTTCCATTTGGTGTTGGTAGCATCTTGCCTCTAACGTGCAGCCACCTCGGGAACTCCTCTGAGAAGTAAAAGGGAGGATGCCTCCAGCACTGGGCTCCCTTGGGCTCAGCCCACCTCCGCTGGGTCAGAAGAGGGAAGGGGAGGTCTCCCCTGGAGCTAGGCTCCCTAGGGGAAGCTGGGGAGAAGAGATTTCAGAATCTGACCGCTTGCTTGCTAGGGGAGCCTGTGGCAGATTGACAGGTGTCTGTGAGAGTCATAGAGCTGTATGTGACCCAGAGCTGTTTTATTAGTGGGGATCGTTCCTAAGGAAGGGAGGCAGGTGGAGTCGCTCTGTCGTGCCACCTCCCTCCCTCCCTCTTTACTGCTGAGTCGTGGAGGTGGGGCTGGGCCTGCTGGCCTTTTCACCTCCAGTCAGCTTGGTTCTCCTTTGCCAGGGAGTTGGGGGTCATGAGGCTTGAAAAGTTTGGCTTTCTGAGGGGGGCAGGCACCGTATTCTTCAGCTTGTTGAGCTTATCCCTCTCTTCTTGACATTTCCTCAAGCATGGCGGGCAAAGGTCTTTCTCTTCTACCAAATAGAGCGTCTCAAGGCGTTTGATGTTATCAATAAAGATTTCCTCTTCAGTGGGCCCGGGAAAGGGGTTCCTCTTGGCATTCATCTTCTTCAGTTTGGGGAGCTTTGCGATGCTGTTCGGGATCAGGGTCAGAAGGTTATCAAACACCCCAACTTCCTGGAGCTCCTTCAAAGCTCCCAGGGTGGTTGGGAGGTTGTCGATGTGGTTGAGGCCGAGATTAAGATTCCGCAGGCTCTTGAGCTGGTTGAGCTCCATGGGCAAGCTCCGGGCGGTGAGCTTGTTGTTGGAGAGGTTCAGGAAAATGAGGTTCTGCAGGTTCCCTATGGTTTCCGGCAGCTTATCAATCTGGTTGCTGTGCAAGTCCAGCCAGCGCAGGTTCTGGAATTTATCGATCGCCTCCGGGAGCTTCTTAATCATGTTTCTGCTGAGGTCCAGTTCATCGATGTCCTCCAGTTTCAGGATACACCTGGGGAATGTGGTGATGCCCATCTTGCTCAGGTCAAGGCGGCGCTTCCCATCAAAGGTGATCTTTATGCAGGTCTTGGCCACCTTCAGGGTGACCTTTTTCCCCTTGGGAGGTTTTGCGCCTCCCTTTGCCATCCCCCTCACGGAAAGCAAAGCAGCTCAGGGGGCTTGAAGAGGTGCTCCGAAGAAGGAAGCCTGCAGGCGGTACTTAGAGTTGGACCCTGAAAGCAGACACGCAGCAGAGTTAACTGGGGGAGAGGACAGCCAGCTGCCCCCTCCGCAGGGCCGCTAAGGCTGGCTGTGGGGGGGGGGGGCAGCGTTGTTCTTTCTGATCGGACAAGAAGAGAGAGGGAGACCCCTGATTTTTCTGCCTGTTTGGGGGGAGCTGCTCAAATGGGTTGGACATCCTCAAGATCCTGACACCTGGTCTTTGACGTGGCTTCTCATACAATCATACCTCTTCTATAAACACACGCTCTGTCCTCCCTACGTGTTCTAATCAATATCTGTGCAAATGGCTGCATTGTTTTCCTCCGAGAGAGGCAATCTCAGGGAGGGAAATGTCACCTATAAAGCGACTTTGACATCTACCTTGTGACCAGGTTCCCAAACGCTTTGAAAATATATGATGCATGGATATATATTAGTGCTGCAGTGATCTTCATCGGAAAGTGTTTATTGTTTCAAAGCTTGGATTGGGGTAGAATTAGAATAATATTCTTTTATCCTAAGGAGTCTTAAATAAAACAAAAATTGTACAGCCACCAGAAGAGCCTGTGATTTTAACTGACATGTAACTGACTTGGAATTACAGCTGCTGCCCCGCCTCAGCGGGCTTTATAGTTTATAAGGCTCGTTCACTGGCTAAAGCAAAGGAAGGCAAATTTGTACCTAACAATATATGAATTAAAGTCATATTCAGATAATTACTTTTCAATGACACTAATTTACACATGACAGACAATCAGTCCTCCAACATACTATCATATCAGATGTTTTCATGCTTGATCTGTGTGGTTAAAGCAGCAAGAAGAACTGCTCTCTCCCATGAACCCATGGATTATAGCCAGCCAATAAAAATATTTCTTTTTTATTGTAGCAAAAAAGAGCTAGCCAGTTTTGTATGTTTATACCAAACCTTTGAGGAAAGCATTATATGCTCCTGTCATTAGACAAATTGAGTGGGAACACATACACTTTCCACAGGAAGGAAAAGTACTGGCTCATGTAGGTGTCGACCATGCTTTGTTTTATATTCCTCCTGGGTACATTGCAGCAATTCAGGGGTGGTTTTTGCTCCCCATAGCACAGTGACGAGGTGCATTCATAATTAAAGGATTTATAGGGCAAGCAGAATCCTTTATCACAGATCATGGATCTACCACTTGGGTAGCAGAGATAGAAGCTTCCAGATTTTCAAGGATTCTTTTTTAGAAATATACGAGATCTCTTTCAGTGTTTATGCAACAGTTTTGCCATGTCAGAATAAGGTTTCCTTCAGCTTGAGACTTGTGTCCTAGTGACATCATCACAAATTATGCTATTTTTCTCAAAGCATGATCCAGGTGGTTTGCCATTGCCGCCTTCTGGCTATGTCTGGCTTCCTCATCCAGCTGGGCCCTTCTCCTCACCCACCTCCTAGTCCCGGGAAAACTAGAGCCAGGCCTGCTCAGGGGGCTTCCCCTCCCTTCCCTGCTTCAGGTGGCCCAAAGTCCCCAGCAAAGAACAAGTGAAACTCCTGCCAGACTTTATGGCCCCACAAACTGGGAGGCGCCTTGCACTCAGCCTGCCGTAGGCTTGTTACGTGAGGTAAATCACCAGATTCGGAGGCTTGCTAAGTGTTAGGAGAGCAGCAGGCCGGAAGCCAGTGTGAGGAGGCTGGGCGCACCTGGACTGCTTCTGGCTCAGCTAATTCCTCGCCGGCAGCGGCAGCAACAGCAGCACCGACCTGGCCCTCTGGGGTCCCCCAGCCTGCCCTAGATATTTGTGCCTGGGGAGGACATCAGAAGGAAGCATTTGTGAGGTCGTTGGCCAGGGCTGCCACACCTCATAATGCCCCACCAGGGCCTCATCCCCTTTGCCTACCTTGGTCAGAGCTCCCCTTGACTAAGCTGTCCTGCTTTGGATGCTATCCCCTGCCCCGAGGAAGGAGTTGGAAAAAGGGCTCGGAGGAGGAGGGATGCCCTAATCCTACCCTCCTGTCCCCCTCACTCTCCTTACCTGGGACTCCCCCAGTCTCCCACATGATGATGACCCAGGGGTCCTGCTTTGTAACTGCATTGCTTAGCGATCCCAATTGCCACCATAAGGCAGGGACTCCCTGTAGCCCCCCGCTTGCTCTCCTGACAGCTGTCACCCCCCACCCTCCAAGGCGGCTCTCTGCCTTCAGCCACTGAATGCCAGGATGCCTTGCGCTCCCTTGGCCCTCAGCCTGGCTCCTGGAAGTGGGCAAGGCTCTCGGGGGCTCCCAGGCAGGACAGTTTTCAAGAAGCAGCCCCCTATCTGACTCCTCTACACTCTGCTCCCCGCCCCCCAGACAAAAGGCCAGGAAAGGCAGGGGTGGCTGCCGGCTACTTTGCAAGAGCCGAGGAGAAGGAGGAGGAGGTTCTGCTTGGCTTAGCCCCAGCTGATCCAAACCCTCCACATTTAATTGTGAGGAGTCAAATCACTGTTTTGATAAATGATTGTTTGTAAAAGAACATACATTTGTTTGGAACACACTTCTCCATTAGAAGGCTTTCATTACAAGCGCTTCGGGCTTTTCGGCTGCTCATTAATCATGTACAAATCCAGGAAGATCCGAGGGAAGCGATGGCTTCAAGTTTGTCTCAATAGCCCATTGGAACACCATACGTGGCAGGTGTGTGTCTCTGTGTGTGTGTTCCTCCCCTCGCCCCAAAATTTAGTCAGAGGAAGTAAAAAGATTTTTGGGGCAAGGGCATTCTTGGGTCATGTTCTGGCCAGGAGATGGCTCCTGTTGAGCGAGAGTTTTAGAAGTATTAGAAAACCTTTTTAAAAGCGCCCCACTTCATCTGAAATCTGCTTGTGATCTTTTAATCACTCTTTTTAATCAAAACTAATAAGATAAACAAAGAGAGTACGAACTGTTAGTCTAACGCCTGCCTCAGGGCTGCTGAGTGTGTTTGGGCAGACCTAAGTTAAGAGGCCTGGAGGTGTGCTAGGCGGCTGGGTCAGAAAAGTCAAGGTGTTTTCCAAAAGCAAGATTTCTGAATTAGGCAATGGGTCATATTTGGACTTTCTCCTTTGCAGACCTGGCATTTGTTTAAATGCTGGAGTCCCTAAGCCAGTGTGCAGCCGGGTACTTTCCCTCAAAGGCCAAATCCTAAGCCCTGGAGGAGAACTCTCGTCTCCAGAGGCTGGCAGTTCTTTCTTTCTTCTTGATGAGGGAAATGCTGCACCGCATCCAGTTGGAACCCGAGTGGCCAAGAAAGGCTTCAGAGCGGCTTTCCTGGGCGGGGGCACACAGCCCTGAGCAGAACTTCCACACATCAGGACAACCACGAAGGATTACAGCCCATTGAGAGCCCCTGTCTGGCCCAAGAGTGATGTAAATCTCCCTCCCTCCCTCCATCTCTTCCTTGCAGGCTGACTAGATTGCTGTATCTCATAGACTGTGGTGTAGCTGAATAACTTTACACTTAACAGCTTTATTTCCTAATAACAAGCTGCTTTAAATTAAATGGAGTCTGCAGTTCCCAATCTGGATTTGTAAATTCTACTGTACAGAGAATCAACCAGAAAATAAGGTGTGTGTGTGTGTGTGTTTTGAAAAAGAAACTACATAACATTCAACGGAATTGCACGCCAGCTAAGTTACTACTAGTGGGCCTGGCCTCATGCTTTCTTGGCAAACCCATTCTTCCAGGAATCTTCTCTGGTTAATGGAGAATTTCTCTGCCAATGTTTGGAGATAAATCTTTGAACTGCATGGAAAACTCTCATCTGGTTTTTTGCTGGCCTGCAAATTCTAAAACCAAAACAATGATTTTAAACAACTGGCAACCTGCTTGTTTCAAGAGAGGGTGACTTACCCGGTTCCTGTGAGATTGTAGTCAGCTGTTGTGATGCCGCCTGTGAAACTTGGTATCTAAGCGACAGGAAATTCCAAGTCCTTGGAGATCGCAAAACACGGGCCTCGTTTCCAACGCCAGCTCCACCTGCCGGCCCTGGGAAAGCAGCCTATTCAGATCCCTGGACTGGTGGACTGGTGCTGCAACCGTTCCAGAGAGGCCTACAGGAAGCTCCACCAGATCTGTGAGATCATCGCGGTGCTCCGACACATGCTTGCCTGTGGCAGCCAGTGTGGTCCTTTGCCCTCCATGCCAGCAGAGGGAGAATCACAGGCTCAGGGCAGGGAGGCAAATGGAAGCCCCTCCACCCGTGGCTTCTATTGGGATCCTCCCAGTGAGGAAGAGCCCCCCCCACCCTCTGGAAAAGGGGTGGCATTCTTGTAGGCAGAATTGCACTGGCCTCTTTGATGCCACATCACACAATGCTGACTCTCATTTTCCCAGGAACCTAAAATCCTTTCCACGTGTACCATTGCCAAACCAACACGCCCCCACACATTTCTTCCCCATTTGTACTGCATACATTTGTAGGATGTCCTCCCTTAATGACCCCAATTAGGACTGGCCATTCTGCTAAGAGGCCCCATCCTTAAGCATGACATCACGTGACTGCAAAGGACTTGCAGTCTCGAGAGAGGAGAACATTTGCAGCTCAGGGTTGAAGTGAGGGACCCTCGGCACTCTCTGAGCTGGGTGGTTTTCTTGCAGACGTTTCATGACCCAATTAGGCCACATCATCAATGCTGGTAGGGAGTGGGGATTAAACCGACCAAATTTGCATCTAGATTTCAGACACAAATTGAATCAGGCCTTCTTTGAATCTCAGATCTCCAATGAAATCAAGGTCAATTTGCAAGTTTTTATTCCCATTAGAAAAGGAAATGTGAGTGACACAATGTTATTTTTTATTTATTTTTGCAGAAAGCAATCAGAGGAAAAAAAGTCCTTCCTGTTGAAGTGGCAGGTAAAATCTTTTTTTGGTGCTGTTCCACTGAAATCAATCAATCCATCATCAATTAATTTTAAAGATTATTTTTTTCAGTTGAGTATCCATAGGGAACTTTAGAAAAAGTGCTTCACTGTCTCACCTGAGCCAGGAAGGATGGTGGCGGTTCTCTGTAAGCCTCACAGTGGAGACTTTTGTGTGGAAAACCAGGAAGGAAACTGGGGAGCCCTCTGGGTCTGGCTAGCCGGAGGAGGAAGGGGTGAGAGCGGTCCTAAAATCTTGGCCTGCTGGCTAGAAGCTGCTCTCTGGCCCGATCCAGACTGCTGCCGACTCTGGTGTCAAAAGCCCTGAGCGACATTTGGATGAAATGGCTCTGTCCCTCCTGGGCTTGAAGCCACTTCCAGCACCCGTGAAATTTGGCCAAAGGGATATCCCAAAAGTCTTTGTCCCAAACAAAGCTTTCCTTGTTGCATTACAGTCCTGAGCCAATTTGTTTCTAATTAGTCATGTACATTCAAATTAAATACTTTCTGGATGTTAATATCTGCACTCCTCCACCATGGCTAGCAACTAAGGGAAAATTACCTGGGGATAACTTGGAATGACGGAAAGAGCTATTTTTGTGGGCTTATTCAGAAGCATCTGCTGCTGTCCTAGCAGGGGAGTTCACTGCTTCGGTGAGATCTGGGCTGCATGTATGCTTTGACAGTGTATCCCCACTGGATGGGGAGTGCTGGGGGTAATTATACTTTTGGTTGGAATCAAAAGATGGACTTCGTGATGTGCAGGAGGGCCGTGCTTTGCCCAAATGGCAAATAGACTGCAGAAAGGATTCAAAATGAACGAAGGGAGATGAAGATAGCCACCTATTACCTTGTAGTCCAACGTAAGCAGTTTATTCAGTAGACGTGTTCAAAATCTGATGTCACCTTCAAGCTCCTAACTTGAACTTTCAACCGGTTGATTCCAGTCCAGCTTTATTATTGGGTGGAAAAGGGCCAGCCGAGGCTTTGGTGGTCTTCCTTGGCTGGGCAGGGGGCAAGTCTGGCTCACTAGGTTCAGGGGTCACCACGTTAAGTCAGCCAGGATGTCAGTCGATGGATCCAACCCCCTGGGATTCTGCATCGAGCCCCATTCAGAGGTGTTGCAGGCGTCCCGGTTTGGGTTTGATCGTGAATGCAGGAAGACGGCAAAAAAGCCCCGTCTGCAAGGCTCTCGGGGGGGGGGGGGGGGGGGGAGGGAGGAGGGGGAGCTGCCCCGTTCCTCCACAAACGTTTTGCCAGCAGAACGTACAACTTACATGAAGCCTTCATTAGAAATAAAGAGATGAGCAGCCCGAGAGAGAATTGATAGCAAATGAGATCAGCTGTTGTGTAGAAAAATTCTGCCGGTTTTTGGCGCTGGATTAGAAGGGGGCTTGTTACACAAGGGACCCACAGTCGACTGTGGGGTTTTAGCAGACATTTGGGAGGAATATTTGAGTTCCATCTTTGCATCAGCTTCTGGAAATAAGCTCTTCATCAGACCTATTACTAGAACGGCTCCCTCTCGTACCCTCAGAGATGGATGGAAGCCTGTTTCCCAACTGGAATCAGGAGAAACATTGGAAGCTCGCACAGAATTGCAAGCCCGGCTTCTTTTACAGCCCTTCTCACCCTATGGACTATGCAGCACAGACCTAGAGACTGAGGCCTGCGATGGCCACACTTAAAAGAGGGTGGGAGAGAGAATAAAAGCCACCATGTCATACACCATAACTTAGAGATCCAAGGGTTGTGAGATTGTAAGGGAAATATATAAGTTTTAAGACTCTGGGACTCTGGCCTCCAAAGAGAGAGAGAGAGAGAGAGAGGCCATCCGGCTGGCCTCCTCCTGTGCTTAGCTGTGAGTGCCTGTCTCCCTCTCTATTGCCTCCCACTCATCGTGGCTGCTGAGGGCGTCCAGAGCAGGGAGTTGCATTCAAGGGGAATGAGGGGGGCGGCTTTTCTTCCCAAACCAGACCACGGGCATCCATAGAAAGAGGCACAGAAGGAAACTAGGGTAACCAGCAGAAACTAGCCCCCCCCCCCCCCCCCGCCCAGTTCTGGAAAAATAGATTTAGAGAACGAGGCAACGGACGTGTTCATTGCCTGGGAGGCAGCCCAGCCACTGAGCCCACTCCCCTTTTTTTTCCGGCCCGGCAGAGGAGAGAGATCAGCAACTTTGAGTACCTCATGTACCTGAATTCTCTGGCGGGACGGACGCCCAGCGACCTCATGCAGTACCCAGTGTTCCCGTGGGTCCTTGCAGACTATCATTCCCCGGTGAGCCATTTCTCTTGACTGAAAAAGGGGGCAGGAGGACACGGTGGCCTACAGGAAGTGGGTCAGGTCAGCCGCTGGAAGTCTTGTCCAGCTTGGCCGCTGAGTCAAGGGACATGTTGCATTTGCCTCCCAGACTCTGGACCTGACCCATCCAAGCACTTTCCGTGACCTCTCCAAGCCCATGGGGGCTCAGACGGAGGGCAGAAGAGAGAAATTCATTCAGCGCTTCAAAGAAGTGGAGAAGACTGAAGGTACCAACCTCATTTCCAGCATCACCAGGGGTACCCCAAATCTTCCCTCCCAGAGCAAAACAGTGGAAGCAGCCCAAAGGTCGCCCTCACAGGATCCAGGAGGGAATTAGGGGCTGGGCGGAATGGGGTGCGCGGGGGGGGGGGGGCATGAGCAAGCAAAGCCCACTAGAACTGGCTTGTTCTGGCATCTCCCCGAGTCATCGGTTAGCCTTGATCAGGGGCCTGCTTTGGTTTGGTTAAAGATGCGTATGGAAAGTTGCTCGATAAGGCACATTATTACACATTTCAGGGATTGTTTCATTTTGAAGAAATCGAAACGAATTGATTTATCCAGAAATGAAGTCCATAAACTGTGGATTCTTTCCTGTTTGTAGGTAACCTCTCAGCTCAGAGTCACTACTGCACCCACTACTCCTCCGCCATGATCGTGGCTTCCTATCTGGTCCGCCTGGAGCCCTTCACAGAAACCTTCCGGACTTTGCAGGTGGGCTGAACTTGGGTGGAGTCTAGCAAAGACGGGTGGCGGCACCCTGGCCAGACCTGGAGCCTTCGAGCTGCATGAGGCCCTCCCTCAGGACTCTGCCCTGAACGCTCCTGGCAGGAAACGGATAGGCGGAGCAGAGAGCAGAGAGCAAAGGAACCGGGAAGCCCCGCGGAAGTGTTATGTCCGAGGGTTGAGAGTGGTTCATGGGACAGTTATTCAGTCTTCATCATTAACTTCTCTGCTGCCCCCCCAACTACCTCTTTTCTTTCTTTCATCCTTTTTCCATTGCCTACCAGTAAAAATGCACCGCACGAAACACAAAGCAGCCTTTAAGGCACTGAACAGTACGCAATGGAAGTAATTAGATTTAAATTCACCTGCGGTGCAGTGCAGGACTTTAAAAAGTTAGTCCGGTGCTCTTTCAAAAGAAGTTCATGTTTTGGGGAGCATCTCTGTGGAAGTCAGGAGTCCAATTTTCATTGCCAAAATAGCCATGGAGCACAGTGTGTGTGTATGTGTGTGTGTGGAGGGGGGGGAGATTGTCAGTGTGGAAATGTTTGTGCAGCTTCCTAAAGTGCCCGATAGGAACTGGGCAGCCCCTCCCGCCATCATCCCTCACCATCCTATCAACCAGATCATGGCATCCGGAAAGGGAAAGGAAACCCAAATGAAAAGAACCACCAACAACTAAGAATGGAGGTTAGCAGCTTCAGCAACAGGGGAGGACTTGGGGGGGCATCAGGAGGGCTAGCCCAGCAGCCCCTTCACCCCTGCCTCCCTTTGATCTGGGCCTCCTGGAGGAGCCAAGGTCAAGGTTAGGCCAGCCCTTGCGCCAATTTCAATTGGTAATCGTTACTGGCGTGGCCGTCTGGCAGCATCTCATTTCTGTACGGTTAATAGGGTTAAAAAGGTTTAAAAGCATAAGCGCTTTTAAAACTAACTAAATAAATAAATGGAATAGTTCACTCCAGCACTATAAATGCAAGAAAATAATCCTTGGGGGGAAAAAACCCCAATGATGCTTAAACTAATAGCAGAAATATGCCATTATTTTAGGAGTAAAGCACAACTGCTAAACCTGCTTTCCTAAGTGTGAAGGGAGAAGATGGGTGCATGGGTGGGTGCCTACAAAGGTAGGGTGCAAGTCACAGGTCAAAAGACATGAAAGGAGTCGGAGACCTTCAGCTGAAAATCCCTCCCTGTCATAGATCTAGGGAGCTAAAGAAAAAAACTTTCATTTTCCATTATTGTTATAGAAAAATGTAAAAAATCTTCTGAGACATTAAAAACTGTGACAGGCAAAAAGAGAACGGAAATGGGCTGCAGGAGAGGCAGGAGAGAGTTGCAGATGAAGTTCACCTGCATTGTGATGGTGCAATTGGAAGAACAATTCTCTAGGCTGGAGAATAGGCTAGTTTCATAATCCTTGAATTCCCTTGAAGGGAGCTTTGATCTGGCTGGGATCGTCAGTTTCCCCCTTGGCAAGCCATCGGAACCCGTTGCCGGCTCTGGGCTCTGCAGAGTCAGAGAGCCAATGGGGCTGCTCCTTCCCAGGCCTTGCACCCAGGGCCGCAGAGAAGAGCTACTGGGATGTTCCCAAAAGCCCTCATAGTAGCCCCTCCTTCCCTCTGCCATCCTTGCATTCTGAGAGGAAGAAAGCCCACTAATTCTGATACAAATGTATGCAAATACAGTTATTAATATAAGAAATGCTGCAAATCAGTTATTGCTTTCTCTATAAATAATACAGGCGTGCGTTTTAGAGATATTACTTTCTCCAAAATGCATTAGACAGCTGCAAAAAATTACATTTTTCTGGATGGTAATATCTTTAACCAGATTTGAGGCGCTAACAACATTTTCTATGTAGATATTGTTTTTATTTAATACAGATAACCTTTTTATTACAAATCACATTGTCTCTCTAGAGATCATCATCGGCTCTCATAAAAACGTAAAAAGCAGAGGAAAACGTCTCCATCACATATTCTGGCCACCACGTTGTATATATGCGGACGAAGGCCTTTCCGAGAGAGGCTTCTTGTTAGTTGGCACTTTCTGCAGGGTTGACTCGGCTGTGGAGCCACCACAGTTTTGACTGGAAAATAGCTGGGGGGGGGAGGGGCGCTGCCTCCGGGGGATAAACTCCCCAACTCTGCAACAATGACTTTGCAACACCCGCTGACCTGCTCACGGTGCCTTGCCCTTACACAACCCCATCGCTGTAGATTTCCTCACAAGGCAGGGCAGAGAGCCATGCAGTTAGGGAGGAGGAGGCTGATCCTTACTTTTGGGCAGAACTCCCCCTGCGGATTTCCAGGGGGCATCCTGGGAGCACGATTTGCTTCCCTTTGGAGGGAGTGCAGTTACAGGCGGATGTTTGGGCTTCACTGACAGGAGTGTAAGTTTGAAGAAACCCTTAAGCGGACAGCAGCCAGTGCCACAACCTTCTGCCTGGCCCAGCAAATCTGAAAGCATCCCCACGATTCAAATAATGAAACAATGAACATGGAAGGTGCAAGAATCAGAACCACCTTCTAATCGATACTTGGCATCATTCTTTTTGGGGGGGTGGGAGAACAGCATGTAAATGTTTCCTCTGCCCAGCTAAGAGTGTCCCCCTTGCAAAACGTGAAACTTAGTGAAGCCACACTTGCTTCTACCTGTCCAATATTTTCTGTGCACATCAGCACCGGAAGCACGACAGAAGCGCTTCAGGGTTAATGGTTGGCAAGGAATTTGTTTCTCCACCTGCTTCATGCTATTTCCTCCCAAGGGGCCTTGCCGGGGGGGCGGGTGGTGGTGTCCAGGCATTCCGGAGCGCTTTGTCCTCCTAGCCCACCAAAGCCTTCCGAAATGTTTTGTCCCAATCCCAGCCGGCAGTTCCGGCGGGTGGTGGGTGCCCGGCGGCTGTGGCCTAAAGCTCCAGGTGGTGGCATGGCTTCTCTTCTCACCCTCTCCACAGGGGGGGGACCTGGACGTCGCAGAGCGCATGTTCCACAGCGTGAGGAGCGCCTGGGAGTCAGCCTCCAGGGACAACATGACGGATGTCCGGGAACTGATACCTGAATTCTTTTATCTCCCTGAATTTTTAACCAACCACAACCACATTGACTTTGGTGAGTGGGCATTCGCTGTGTTGGGCTTCTGTTTGGAATCATGGGCTCTGCACCATTTCAGAATGATGGAGATAGATTTGCCTCTTGAGTGAAAGAGTCAAAATCAAAGCATTCTAGATGAATGAGAGCTCAAGCACTCAGATAATGTTGGTATTTTGAGCTGGCTGGATGTCCTATTAAAAGCTTCCCTTTATGGGAAAGGTGCTCCTGCCTCAACACCCCTCTCTTGTAAAATGCTCTGGAGGTATCTGTCCAGGGCTAAATCTGTCTAGACAAAAGCTGGACAGGTCACAGGGATTATCAGCTGGGCAGCTGAACCTGCTTGAAGCACATCACAGGTTTTGAACTTGGGGTGATCGCTAAGGATCTTGGCCCACTCTTGCCTTCCAGACTCTTTCACTGTTGCCAGCGGCTTCTGCCACCAAATCCCAGTTGTCCTCGGAGTGGGGCTTCATAAACAGGATCTACACCCTTACATCCCTGTGTACAGGCGTTTTTATTGGCTCTCGGAGGGAGGGAAGCTCCTCCGTGTGTGTCGGCTCTTTTGTGCCACCCAGGCCTTCTCTCCCGTCCCTTGCAGGATGCTTGCAGGATGGGACCTGGCTGAATGACGTGGATTTGCCTCCTTGGGCAGGAGGAAATCCTCACCGCTTCATTAGGCTGCACAGACAGGTCTGTATGGAAGGGCAGCTGGGAAGGACCACATGTCAGAGATCAAGTCTAATATTCTCAAAATATTTGCTTTAATCTAAAATAAAGATAAGGAGAAATCTCCCAAAAGAAAAAGGACTCCCTTGTGGCAAGCTTTACTCGTAGCTTTTATAGTTTGTGGTGGAAGTTATACCTAAGTCCACTGGTGGTAACCAGGCCTATAGACTTCCTGAAGCCCCCCCCCCCCCCACTGCTTAGCCCCCCACCCCCCACCTCCCCACCCGTCTGCAAAAAGGGACAGGATGCCTCCCTGCCAGCAAGGCAGCTGAATGGGGCTGGTTGGATTTCAGGCCCTGGAGAGCGATTTCGTCAGCAGCCACCTCCACCACTGGATCGACCTCATCTTCGGCTTCAAACAGCAGGGCTCAGCCGCCGTGAAGGCGGTGAACGTCTTCCACCCCTATTTCTACAGCCACCAAGGGCAAGTGAGCAGCCCTGAGGACCCTCTGCTCAAGAGCACCGTCCTGGGGTTTGTCAGCAATTTTGGACAGATCCCACAGCAGGTACGATGCAAACAATGGCCAGGCAGGTGCCCTCAAGTGACCGTGGATGTTGAGTTAGCATGGAAGGGGATTGTTTTGATCTCATGTTGAGGTGCGTTATCATGATGGGATTTCTTGAAAAAGTAACCCCAAGGGAGAATGTTTGTTCCAACCACCCCTGAAGCAACGTGAGAACCTCTCCTTATTAATAGAACATTAATTCATCCAATGATGGTTGGATGACTCTAGAAGAGGGTACAAGCAAAGATCCCGTCTGTGTCTGCATTTATGTAGTAACTTTGCTGATAATCTCTGAGTTTAACCCCATTCTAATAGATTAAAAGATCACGTCAGCTTTTCACCTAATCAGTAATCAAGCTTATTAGGCGCTATTGTTTAATTGTTTAGCTCATTCATTGGACTTGAATCTTTTCTCCTTCCAAGTTTCTAAAAGGCTTTCCATGCGAACGCTTACCCTTATTCTGTCAATCTCTGGGTAAGGAGGGGGAATTCCTGTGTGGAGAAACGTCCAGCCATTGAGGGTTGGCAGAGCAAGAGGTATTGTAGAAGCAGGCAGGAGTCTCCTTCCTTGCACCCTCCAGCACAGTGGTTGCCAACCAGTGGGCCAGGGACCATTGGTGATCCGCAAGAAAATTTTGATGATCCACAGAGAAATGTCACTCCCAAAGTCCCACCCTCAAAGCAATTAATCCAGGCTCCACAGGAACACAAGGCTGCGCCACTCACATGGCTTGTGTCACTTGCATTGCAAACAACATGAGCTAGCGAGGGGAGGGAGGAAAGGGCGTAGGGGGGAACTTGCTCCACTTGCCCCACGTGCCTGGCCTGGTCACTGAGTTGCTTCTTTCTGCTTCTTTCTTCTGCTTTTGGCTGCACGCAAGGAAAGCAGCCAAAGTCTTTCTTTCCCTCCCCCAAACTCTGCCAGAAATGAGTCTTTGGGATCCTGCAAGACCTCCTCCTCCAAGAAACTGCGCTGGCAAAGATGCATTTCTGGCGGAGTTTGGGGGGAGAGAAAGAAAGACTTCTGCTGCTTCTCCTGCTTTCCTTGCATGAAGCCAAAAGTCCCCCCCGCCCCCCGCCCCCCGAGAATGGAGCTAGAGACGGTATCCTGTGATCCCAAAGAATGATCGGTAGGAAAATGGGGTGGGGAATTTCCCTACAGATTTTTTTTGGGATTTTCCCAGTGGCTCTGGTCCACGGGATTTAAAATTATGAGTTTGGTGGTCCCTGAGGTTGGCAACCCCTACTCCAGCAAATATGTCTCTTATAACACAATAACGTAACACAAATAAACATTATAACGTAATACATTTAATGGGTTAGAGTGTTGCATCCAGTGACCACTGTAAGCCAAAGCCGTGAATGTGTATCCAGGTGTACAGGAGGTAGAGGTCAGCTTTTGTAAGAAGGGCAGTGTGATGACCCAAAGGGGCATTGAACAACAGCAACAAAGTCACAAAAGTGGGTAAAGTCCCTTTAATACCTCCAACTTATTATTATTATTATTATTCAAACTTCTATACCGCTCCCTCTCCCAAAAAGGGACTTGGGGCAGTGTACAGCCTACTAAAAACACATAACATACATCTAGAATAAATATAATTTAAATACAATTTAAAAATATATTAAATAAACAAGTCCGGCTGTGTCCCATCCAATTAAGAAATTTAGAGATTTAAAATCAGGGATTAATTAAAAATTAAAAATATAAAATTTAGCAATTAAAACCCAATTTAAATCTAAAACCCAAAAACCCATTACTGGGCCAGGCCGGGCTGTTTGAAAAATAGGGTTTTAACTGCGCGCCGGAAGGTCAGGATATCCGTCATGGCCCGTATCTCCGGGGGGAGATCGTTCCACAGGGAGGGAGCTCCCACAGAGAAAGCCCGCACTCTTGGGGCCGCCAACCGACAACGATCAGGCGGCGGTACCCCAAGCAGGGCAACCCTGTGGGAGCGTACTGGGCGGCGGGAGATTGATGATGGCAGTAGGCGGCCCCGTAAGTACCCAGGTCCCGAGCCATGGAGCACTTTAAATACCATCAGTACCACCTTGAATCGAATCCGGAAGGCCACAGGAAGCCAGTGCAGCCTGCGGAGAAGCGGTGTTACGTGGGAGCTCCGAGGGGCACCCACGATCACCCGCGCGGCTGCATTCTGGACCAGCTGCAACCTCCGGAGACTCTTCAAGGGGAGCCCCATGTAGAGAGCATTGCAATAGTCCAAGCGGGAGATAACGAGGGCGGAAGTGACTGTGCGAAGTGCGCCCAGATCCAGAAAGGGCCGCAACTGGTGAATCAGACGAATCTGATAAAAAGCCCCCCTGGCGACGGCTGCAATATGTTCTTCCAAAGACAGCCGTACATCCAGGAGGACATCCAGATTGCACGCCCTTTCCACGGGGGTCAAAACCTCTCCCCCCATGGCCAGCGAAGGAACAAGCTGGCTGTATCTGGGCGCAGGAAACCACAGCCACTCGGTTTTGGTCGGGTTGAGACGAAGCCTGTTACGACCCATCCAACTCGCACGGCCTCCAGGCACCGGGTCATCACTTCGACGGCTTCATTGGGGTGGCCCGGGGTGGAGATGTACAACTGAGTATCATCAGCGTACTGATGGAACTCCACCCTGAAGCCACGGATGATCTCACCCAGCGGCTTCACATAAATGTTGAACAGCAGGGGCGAGAGCACCGACCCCTGAGGCACCCCACACAGTAGGGGCCTCGGGGCCGATCTCTGCCCCCGTCAACACAAATTGCGAACGGTCGGAGAGGAAGGAGGCGAACCACCGCAACACAGTGCCTCCCACCCCCAACCCCTCCAACCGCCGCAATAAGATACTGTGGTCGACAGTATCAAAAGCCTCTGAGAGATCCAACAGGACCAGGACAGAGGAACAACCCCTGTCCCGAGCCCTCCAGAGATCATCCACCAACGCGACCAACGCCGTCTCCGTGCTGTGCCCGGGCCTGAAACCCGATTGGAGGGGGTCAAGATAACTCGCTTCATCTAGGTACTGCGGGAGCTGACGTGCCACCACACTCTCAACAACCTTCGCAACAAAGCAAAGGTTGGAGACAGGACGATAATTTGATAACAATGCTGGGTCCAGGGACGGTTTCTTGAGGAGGGGCCGCACCACCGCCTCTTTCAAGGCAGCGGGTAACAGCCCCTCTCTCAAGGAAGCGTTTATAATACCCTGGAACCAGCCTTGTGTCACCTCCCGAGTGGCCAAAACCAGCCAGGAGGGGCACGGGTCCAACAAACAAGTGGTGGCATTAAGCCCCCCCAGTATCCTGTCCACGTCCTCCAAGGTAACAGGATCGAACTCAACCCAATTGACCTCACCGATATCCACCCCCGCCCCCCCGCCCGGAGATGCCCAGTCGGAGTCCAGCTCATCCCGGATCTGAACGATTTTGTCCTGCAGAAACCTAGAAAACTCCTCAGCCCGCCCCTGCAAGGGATCCTCCCGTGCTCCCACCTCCAGAAGGGAGCGGGTCACCCTAAATAGGGCGGCTGGGCGATTTTCCGCGGACGCAATAAGGGTGGAGAGGTAAGACCTCCTCGCCATCCTTATCGCCACTAAATACGTCTTAATATAAGATCGTAGTAGTGTTCGGTCAGACCCAGAGCGGCTAGCCCTCCAACTACTCTCTAGGCGTCTTTTCCGGCGCTTCATCTCCCTTAGCTCCTCAGAAAACCAAGGAGCCACTTGGGATCGGCACCGGGTCAGAGGCCGCAAGGGCATGACCCGGTCAAGGGCCCCAGCAGCCACCTTATCCCAGGTGGCGACCAAGCCCTCAGCCGAGTCGTGTGTGTGAGCTTCGGGAAATGGCCCAAGCTCCGTCAGGAACCTATCTGGGCCCCCAATGTCCATCGGCTGGAGAAAAAACTCTCCCAAGAACAGGGAAGAAATTCAGTCTGACCCCAAAGTACATATAAATTATAAATAAAAACCAACACAAACCACACTGCAGCAATTAACGACACAGGGCAGGATAAGGAATTGCAGACTTCACAAGATAATGAAACATACACAATTGGGAGGACGCCAGAACCCAGATAAGACTTGACAAACAAAGATAATTCATGCTTTGCTTCCAGCAAGGTGCTGTGCGCAAACACCCTTTTTAAATCCTGTTTTCCCAGCTGTAGCTGATGAAGGGAATCAGGGCCCTTTTCTCCCCCGTAACCCATGCAACTCACATTGCTCCCTTCTCCGTTCCTCCCTGCGTACCCTAGGGTGAAGAGGGGGTGGCCCTGGGTCTTCCTCTGAAGGCCCAGCCGGACTGTGGCCTTCTCCCGTTTCTTCCACAGCCACCGGAGCCCCACTCCCACTCCCTGTCAGCTGCTCGACTTCCCCCTCGGAATCAGATTGCAGCAGGGGCATGACAGGCAGGCACCCAGAGCAGCTCTCCAGGAAGGAACGGAGGCTAACAACTTGAAGAAGTCATTTCAAGGCCCAAAGTCCAACCCTCCTTCACTCAGGTCTCATACGGCCACCTGGGCTGCTTCTGTGGATAGTTTGCAGGGAGCAGTTTTCAGTTGTGGGTTTAGGCCCTTTTCAGAAACTGTCTCCTATACAGAATGACTTTCCCGTGAGTTTCTCTTCCGGTGAGAAACTTCTCATTGCTTCCTGGAAGTTCCCTGGTGTTGAAGAGCCAAGAGTGCTCTCTTTCCAGGACCCCTTAAGAGGGGAAATGGTTAAGAATTATTCTGGCCTGTGGAGACGAAGCTAACTCCTTCAGTCGCATGGTTCTCCTCCTGGGGAGCAGAAGGGGCTTTCTCCTTCCAGCGGATGTTGTCATTAAAGACCGGTTCACCCTGTATAACTTTGGCAGGCTGGACGGGTAACAATCCAGAAAGCCAAGGATGCATTACTAGCCTCCAAGCCATTCGTGCATTTGCCCAAGCAAATGAGCCCAAATTATCCACTAAGGAATCATTTCTCTCTCCTGGGGCTAACCAGCGCCCACCTAAAGCATTAGCACCCGGAGCATTTTGCTTCGGCCACAGGCAAAAGCAGAGCCGCGGAGTATCAATGCCCGGCGCTCACCAAAAGCTCAGCCGAACATCAGCAAAGATGGTGGGGGACCAACAGGGGCCTTTCATGATACGAGGCTATTCTTGGACCCAACCATGAGTAATTCTCTGGTCTGGGCTTGACTGACGCTCGGGCGCTTTCTGCCCTTGAATTGTCCCCTTGGCCCCTCTGACAAATGCCGCTCGTTGCTCTCCTCTTTGCTGGTCTTTCTGAAGGAAAGCAAGGATCGCCCACCTGTTCTCATCAGCGAAGGAGGCTGGTGTTCCCACCTTGGGACACAATACAGTTTTACTCTTTTATTCATTTAGTGTTTTAATTTCTGCCTTATTATGTTAATACTGTACTTACTGAATTTTTTTCAGAGGTTTTTGGTTGCTACTATAACTCCTTTGCATTGAGAAGTAAAAGGTAATTTATAAGAAAACAGGTATTTTAAAAATATGCAGTGGAGCTCCTGCTGCCTGTGTATGTTACTTTACAGGATCCATTGATTTGCTGCAATTTGTTTGTTTATCGTTCTTTTTCATTCTCAGCTTTTTACGAAACCACATCCCTCCAGAAATGCTGTGAGCCTGAAAAAACACTCAGTGGGGAAAAACAGCTTCCTTCTTCCTTCTCCGGCACTCTCCATCAGTAATCTGTATAATCTGAAACTGTCATCGGTTATTCCCAAAGGTACATAGATCTGATAAACGGTGCACAAAGAACATTATAGCACCTGGTCCAGGGCCCTTTCTTTTGGCACATAGAGCAGTTTCTAAGAGGGGAATTGGGGGAGAAAGAGAATTCTAGACATTAGATGGCACAAAACTTTCTGGGACAAATTCAAGTAGCAGACTTCCTCCCCCCCTTTAAAATGTGTTCTGAAGTTGTTTTCTTTCTCTTCTGTAGAGGCCCCACAAGGGCCTGTGGGTCATATTGTATGTACAGAAAGGGGGATTTTGGCTGTGGAGAAGAAAAGTCTGTTGCTTCCTCCACTGTGGAATAAAACCTTTTGCTGGGGATTCAGTGACTTCACCTGCTGCCTGGCTGATTCTGGATCAGACAAGGTAAGGATGAACTACAGGTTGGGCCGCTCAGTGACGGGCAGGCCGATCCCTCCCTCCGTCTGTGGGGTGCATTCCACCGTTTGTCCCTGTCTCGCTTCCTCTTCTGCCGGAAGGAGCATGCCTTAGGTCCACCCACAGGTGGAAAGGTCTGCAGAACTTAGCAAATGCACCAAAAGTTCTTGAACAAAATCATCAATATAGATGTCTGCAACTTATATTGGATGGAAAGGCAAGACATCGTTAAAAGTAATAATAACTTCCATCTGGATCTTTTTCTTTGTGCTTGAATACTTTATATACAGGAGACCTTGTCATTCACTTTCTGCAGCATAATTTCTTCTCGTGTGCAAAACATAGATAGTAACGTCAGTTAGTGTTTAAAACAATGTGCAAAAGTTACGGCCACAATTTTATAGGTGGGATTGTGTGGGTCAAAGAGCAGAGCGGCAGCTCCTTTTCTCATCAGCTTTTCCTGCCAGTCACTGTTCTGACTATATTAACATCTACATAATAAAAATATGTGTTTGACTACATTCGATCTGAGTTTCCCTTAAAATTTTGGGGTGCTGTACTCTCTTTCCACCCATGTCCTTTCTTCTCCCACTTCCTGAACTAAACCTTGGTTGATACAAAGGATTGAGGGTCATTCTCTGACTTCTTTGCCCTCTGAGATTTACCATTAAAGGAAGCCAGAAATTCCCAAAAGGAAATTTCATGCTTTCTTAGAATTTGTCAGATGTGGCAGTAATTAAAATCTCCTGGGACTTTGATTTCATACCTCTTGGGAAGCCCGGCTTGTTCACCTTTGGAAGAATTCAGCAGCATTTTAGTTTTATTTGTGCCTCCACTCATTTCAGGGTGGCGGTGATGGAGGGTCTCTGCAGCCCTGTGTGCTTTGGCCCCACCCAGTGTGGCCTCCTCCTCCTCCTCCTGCTGTTCTCCCCTCCTGAGCAATGCTCTGGCCAGGGGAGCTAGCACGGTAAATGCCTTACAAGCTACTCCGCCCACCAGAGCCAAGACAGCCAGTGGCCAGTCAGGGAGGGACACTGGCCACCAGGGAAGAGGGGATGGTGGTTCTCCTGTGAGCTAGAAGCCAGAGGACCAGGAAGCCCAAAAGAGAAGCTGGCATGAAATGCTGAAATGAAGGCAAGTCACAACAAATTAACTGGATGAATGAAAAATCTCCTTCCCTCTTTCAGCAGCGTAGATAAGATAGATGCATTTTTCAGGTTAATGAGCAACAGGAAACATTCCGAGTATATTTTGAAAGGAATATACTCATTACTATGAATTCACTAGTATGGGTTAATACTATAAATTGTTTGTTGGTCTCTCACTAGTGTTTGAGACTTGGACAAAGAAGCCGGTATCAGTGGAGGCTGCAGGCGGAAGGCACAGACTTTACATTCAGAAATAATTTGGAAGACCACATTTTACAGAAGATCTGGCAAAAAAACAGTATTAAATTGTTTCAAAATTCGTATTTGCTTTTCAACGTTTTTGTATTTCTTTTAAAGCCTTAACTCAATTGAAATCCCACGTCAACATATAAGCAAATAAGGATATGTGTGCCTGTAAGCGTTGCCTCCATTTCACTCCCCCTCTTCCCTCGCCTTCTTCTCTGCTCCCCTCCTGCCTTGCGGTGCTCCGTGGTCCACGCAGAAGGTGACCATCCTGGAGGCTCCGGCTGACTGGGGCGAATGCCTCTGCGCCGTATCTCCCACACCCAGCAGCCTCATCACGTCCGGAAGCAGCACCGTGGTTTGTGTCTGGGATCTCTGCAGGAGCCCAACGGGGGCCCCGGCCTTACTTCTGAAACAGGTGAGTGGCCCGATTCCCCTGGAAAGCAGCTGCTGGGGGAGCAATTGGGGGCGACACCTGCAGAGGGTCAGCGGGAACCCAAGGTCCCCCCCCCTGGTATGCATCTGCAGACACCAGCTTTCAGGCTTTCCTTTGCTATACTTCATTAAGGGCTGAAATCCTTGTTCCTTATCAGGAGTGAAGAGGAAGAAACATTGGTGGAGAAAAGAGAAGAATTAGCAGGATTAGCTCTGATTTGGGAACAGGGTTTACTTAACCATTCGTCCCTTGAGGAAAAGATAAAGGAACTGCTTTACCCAATTAATGAATTGGCTTGTTTTGAGGGACGTAATACAATAAATAGCACAACTAGTTGAAGGTTAGCATGAAACAAACTTGCATAAATGTTGCATAAATGCAGCCACTAGAAGTTTCACTGACTTGATTAGTTCCGGTGTCTTCTGCACATACAATCATGGATTAAATGTGGCCTGTTATGAAGAGGAACGATGCTGGTGAGGCAACTGAGACCCAGCTTAGTGGAGGGGCCGGTGGGAAGGCAATTGTGTGAAGCAGGTTCCAAGTTTCGAGAGTTGCTTTAGGAAAGAAGATTTTGCACCGTTGTGGAAGAAAGCCAGATAGGTAGCTGGCCCAGCCCAGGTGTTCTTCAGCCAGGGGGAGCCGCTGGAACCCAGGCGGCTGCGGCGGCAGCTGCGCTTCCATAAGATCCTCCAGGGGCCGTTTGGATGACCCCGGCCGGTCGGCCTTCAGCAGTTGCCAAAGGTTTCCTTGGACTTTCTGCACCCGCCCATCAGTGCAGGGCGGTTTTTGGAGGAAGGACGGTGTGTGAAAACGAAGGAGGGATCATGGGCCTTGTGCATCAGGGAGGAGATCCTTATTTCATCCGTCTGACTTACACAGCCACTCCTCTCCCTTGCAGGTGACCCTGGAGGGCCTTCCGCTGTACTTGGGTTTCTCTGCAGGGCACCTGACAGGGCCCGAGATCCTGCCGTTCAGGCTCTGCCCTGGACTCGCTCCCATTCCCCTCTCCGCTGTGTGTGTTGTGCTCACTGCCTGCCTTGCTTCCCAGCCTCTGTATGGACACACGCAGCCGGTGACCTGCCTGGCCACCTCCACAGCCTTTGGCCTCCTGGTGAGTGGCTCTGCGGACGGATCCTGCCTCTTCTGGGACCTGAACCGGCTGAAGTGCCTCACCCGGCTTCCTGCGCAGGAGGCCGGCCTCTCGGCGGTTGCCATCAATGATTCAACGGTAAAGCCTTCCTCCATCCTCCTCCTCCTCCTGACAGAGCCACAAACGTTTCCTGATGGCTTAATGGGAGCTTTTCTCCGTGAGAAACCATCCCGAGGCGCGACAGATTGATTTTCTCTCTCTTCTTACCGAGGTTTTTAATAGGATCCTGGATGTTGAGAGGGGCACTAAAAGCAATTTCTGAGTCAGAGCGGGGGGGGGGGGGGGGGGGCTTTTATCCCTGAGGGCGTTTGAGTGTTTGCCCTCCAGTGTGTTCGGCTGCATGCAGCCCTCCAGAGGCCGCGGTTGGGTGCCATTTGGTGAAAGAGCAGAAGGGTCTTCCCCCTCTAGCCCCAAACCCCACAGCCTGCCCCAGAGGACGTCCTGCTCAACGGCATCGAAGGCCGCTAAAAGGCCAAGGAGAATGGGGAGGGATGCAGTGTGGGCCCCCCCACCCCGCTCTCACCAGGTGCCACCAAGACTGTTCCTGTCCACACCTGGACCTGATTCCTGACCGCAAGGGACTTGGGGTTTCTTCCAAGGCCCCAGAAGCAGCCACACACCCCCTTCCCTGAAAGGGGCAGGCTGGGTTCACGTGGAGCTTTTGCTTTGGGGGCAACCGCTCCTCCGTGTCCCTGCCTGACCAGCCCACTCTCCCGCCGGGCCTTCCGTGTGCGATGGAGAGACCTGAGCTGCTTGGGGGCCTTTTGCAGGGCGAGGTGGCTTCGTGCGCTGGAGAGACCCTGAGCCTCTGGACCATCAACGGGCAGCCCCTGGCCAAAGGAAGGGCCCTCTTAAGGCCTGGAGGGAGCCTCTCCTGCTGCTGCTTCTTCGAGGTGAAGGACTGGGACGTGCAGGGTCTCCTTGTCACAGGGGACACAGGTGGCTGTGTGCAGGTAGGACCCTCCAAGGGGTGGGAGAAAGGCCCCCCCTGAAGGAACACCCGTTCTGTCCCAGGAGCGGAGATGGTCCGCCTGGGGGGGGGGGCACAGCAGGGGCAGCTCCTCAGAAGGCCTGGATAAGGGCACCTCCAGGGGCAGGCCCTCTTCCCTGG
Organism: Bungarus multicinctus; assembly: GCA_023653725.1. Classification (NCBI taxonomy): domain Eukaryota; kingdom Metazoa; phylum Chordata; class Lepidosauria; order Squamata; family Elapidae; genus Bungarus; species Bungarus multicinctus. The sequence goes on along the minus strand of CM042851.1, from coordinate 56,139,540 downwards.
CCCTCTCCTCTTCTTCAGGTGGGGAGGGGCTGTGGGGGGGGCTGTGGGTTCTGAAGCCAAAGATGACCTGAGACGCTGCTGTCTCCGTGGGGAACAGTTGGGGGAGACTGGAGGGAACATTCCTCCTCCTCCTCCCCATCCCCCCTCCCCAGTGGGGGAAGTGAGGGGCTTGCTTTCAGCCCACCAAGGCTGTGTTGGGAGGGGGGCTCCTCCCCCAAGTGCCGGGGGGGGAGCCCTGGTGGTCTGACCAATGACTCTCCCACCGTTTTGAGTAGAGCCGCTCAGGAGGATGCAGAGCTTTGCCCTTGAAACTCCACACAAGGGCTCGTTCTCAGCCTCCGTTGCTCTTCCTTCTACTGACGGACTCACTGAATTGGTTTAGAATTGGGAAGATATTTTAAGTGTTTCTGATTTATCAGGAAGGAGTTTCTGAAGAAGCCAGGCAAGGGCCCCCTGGCAGCATCCCTGGCCTGATCAGGCAAAGGTGCAGAGGTCCACCTGCCAGACCCCCCACCACCCAGCTGAGATCCGGGGGGGGGGGGCTTTCTTTTGCTGAACTCTTATTTTAAAGGATGGGCATGAAGACCGCGATGGGGGTCTCCCTCCGAGGGCTGCATGCATTTGGGATCTAAGCCCCAATCCAACCCTCAAGGAGGGCATTCAGGTTTCCTTCAGGGGCCTTCTGTCCTCCATCTTCAGGGCACGGGTAGTCCTTGACTTAAGGCCATAATTGGGACCACAGTTCCTCTTGCTAAGCGAGGTGGCTGTTAAGTGAGCCGTGCCTCATTCTATGACTTTAGTCATAACAGTCATGTGATTCGCTGCAGTTGTAAAATGAATCACCCAGTCATTAAGCATGTCTGTCTTCCTGTTGGCTTTGCTTGCTGGAAGCCGGCCAGGAAGGCCACAAAGAGCGACCCAGGGGAGCTGCAGCTGTCATAAATGCATGACAAGCATCTGAATTGGGATTATGCGAGGACCAATTGCAAATCACTTTTTTCAATGCTGTCCAAACGGTCACTAAACAAATGGCTCTCAGCCGGCGGATTCCCCCAAGTGCTTTTAGCTAACTTATCCCTTTTCCTTGCCCTCCCTCCCTCCTTCCCTCCCGCCCGGCAGTGTTTAAAAGTGGCGTTCAGAAGCCCCCAGTCCTCCCGGCTGAAACAACTGAGAATTAACCTCTATTAAGGTTTACGGGTTGGCCCTAGTGATCGGTTTCCCTGGACGTTTCAGGTCTGGAAGCTTGAAGCCGCTTCCCCAGAGAGGCCGGGAGAGGAGCCGGTGGGCGAAGATGCCGGCGAGCGCCAAGCCCAGCAGGGTAAGGACACAAACCAGGCGGGGGAAGCTTAGCAGGAGAGGGCTGCGGCCTGCAAGCGGCCAGCAGGGGGCTCCCTCGGCCTAGGTTTCGCCCGGGTGGGGGGGCTGCCTGGGCCGAAGGCAGCGGTCTCAAGCAGGGGCCCCGCAGACGCAACGGGGACTGCTGGGTCTGGGCGTTCGCATATTTAACACGCATGCGCATGCCTGTTTGGGAGCTGATGGCACTCGCTCCAGCAAGCATTTCCCTCCTGCAACTGAACATATGTGGCCAGCTGGAGATTCATGGGGGCGGGGAGGATCTCTCTGTGCGGTTGCCAAGAGTTGGCCCCCGACACGCAGCCATCAATGGCGGCTCATGGGCCGTCCCTCCTCTTTATGTTTGCGGCACAAGTTCAGTCCCTGTTCGGAAGAGGCTCATTTCCTCAGCTGCGGAGCATCTACAGAAGGATTAGGCTCGGCTCAGACGGGGAGCTGCGGTCAGCCGGGCCTCTGCCTTGCCTCCCTGCGGAGGCCACCCGTTCTTAACGGGCCTCCAGTCTCAAGATGGCGCCGATGCCTCTGAATAGCAAGCAGACCTCATCCCAGCAGCCTCCCTTCCCTCCAAGCAAGGTGGCCTTGCGGTAGTTGCCGCAGCCGCACATCCTTCTGCTTGTTTTGCAACACTGGAAAGGATAACCCTAAACAGGAGCACTAAATAGAAAGCTGAAGTAACCATGATTGAATTACATTATTTGCACGGTAGTCTTGGCATTTAATTCGTGATTGTTCAAGGAGCAGATTTAGGTAGGTTGACAATAACCAGGACTAACCGGGCAATTATGGGCTGCGTTATAACCTGACAGCCAGGGACTCTGGGACAGCTTCTTGAGCCCTGAAACAGTCAAGGCTGAATTCTGCTGAACTAGGCACGCAATTTAGAAAGCAATAATACACAAATCCAATTTGGCCACAATTGATACAGCCACCTATCAGCACATGCAACTGTCACGGGCTGAAGAGTCAACTGGGACCGGCCCTTCTGGCAGCCACGCAGGCAGCGATGAAGCACGTTGTTTCTCCGGTTAACGGGTTATAAATCACAGCAGGTGCGGCGCCCCTTCTCATCTCCAAAATGAACCCCCCCATTTCTCGTTCCCTTCCCATCCTCCCGCAGGCGGCCGAGCGGAGAAAGCGGCCTTCGTCCTGCACCGAGAACTGCTGCTTCCCACGAGCCCCGCGGATGGAGTCCAGCGACCCGTCACCGCCCTGGCAGCGTCCAGGTAAGCCTTCCCACTGCAGTACCCGGCCAGCTCGCTAGAGGGCAGGCGAGCTACACCCTCAGCAGCTCCGGCGGCTAAACCGCCGGTGTTTCTCCCCAGCCGGCCGCGAGTGGGAAGAGGGGGCTGCCCAGTAGGGCCTAGCCACCCCCCACCCCCGCAGACCCTCCCCACCGAGTGTTTCCCCTTTATGGCAGCAGCCAGTCAAGGCCCCGACGTCTCCCGCAGTTTGGGTAAGAACAGGGAAGAAGCCGGATAGGGGGGGTGGGCTCCCTTAGCCTCTTGCAGCAAGCAGGAAGTTGCCCGTCTGACGAGTGAGATACCCCCCACCCGACTGGGAGGCCTTTAAGCGGTGCTGCCTTTTTAGCTGAAAAGCAAAATGGTGGCTTTAGAGCAGGAGGAAAAATACGGTTGAACTTCCCAATGGAGTCAATCGGCCGGCAAGGCCAGCTCCTCCCTCTCCTGGGTCCGCTTAAGCGATGCGTCCGGCCACCCATCTCACGAAACATGGTCTTGAGCGGAGGCCTTGGCCGGGCCCTCCAGGGGGAAGGAGCCTCTTCTGCGGGGCCTTCCCGAAAGCAGGGCAGCCCCTGGGGGGGAGACCGGCTCCTTCCAACTGCCCAGCAGCCTTCGGATTCCCTGGCTGGGATCCCCAGGGACCTTCTGGAGGGAACGGAGAAACCTACCTAGCAGGGATCTCTGCACTATGAAGGAAAATAACGTTATTATTTTTATTAACGTTATTTATAGAGATATTGTGGGGCTGTGGTGGTTTTTGAACTTTTATGTATATGCTTAAGCCTAATAATTTCTCTCTGGTAATTTATTTTCTCTGTTTATAATTTTTCCCCCGTCTACCTGTAACCTGATTTAGACCTGATTTCAAATGCTAAACAGAACTAGCCTTATTTTCAAAATCCATCAGCTATCTCCAAATTAAGGCATAAAGTGTTAGTTGACCTAAAGGGAACCCCTTTAGAAGGCAACCACATCCTACTGTACAGTTTCCATTCTAGGAGTCACAGCACCCAAATTACCTGAGCCTACTAGTTTCTTCTTAAATGCAAATTACTATCAACACAAAACAATACAACTCCCAAAAGGTGATCCTGGTAGCCTAGAAGTCCTTGATCATGGTCAGGGTGAAAAGAGTTTTTCAAAGAAACACAAATGGCTTGTGATATTACGAGACCTCATGAAAACTACCAGAATATAAACACAATACTCTCCTATAAAGTTGGGAGTCCCACATTTCTACGGAAAGGTTAGCACCTCTGAGTTGCATCTCTGGTTAACCTCTTACCAAATAAGTATTTTCAAGATGGACTGGATTAGACTATATTACTAAGTGTTGAAGAACAGAGGGGAGATACTACAATCTAAAGATTATTTCGATTAATATTTCTTCCAAAGCTGCTCCAGAGGTTTTCAAATGTGGAGCTGACTTTAAAATATCATGGATGGCATCCTCCTCCCACTGTAGTAATTATTTTGGGCAGAAGCATTCCAGGTGATTGCAGTGCTCTCAGCCATATTACTCCTAAAACTCTTTTTTTCTTCTTCTGTCTACTTCCTCCCTAGGAATTATTCAAAGCTTCTGGCTGGCAATGAAGACGGGAAGATCTGCTGTTGGTCAATTGATGAGTAGAAGGAAGAAGTACGGTGTACATGTAAATCCCAGCAAAAACTCCTTCCAACGCAGCTGAGCCAACAATGGGATGGATCTGACTCACCTTGGTCGAGAAATGATTAACTTGGGTGGGCCAGATGGGAGAAATGTTCAAGATTATTTGGCCCCAAAGCCTCTCCTCTGGGGTCTTGCCAGGCTGAGATAGCAAGTTCCCACACGAGTTTTCAGAAGGGCTCAGGCCCAGGGGATCTGGGGGGTGATTTCTTTGGTTATGAATTGGCAACTGAGACAGGGGTGAAAATTCTCCAATCTTTGAAAGCCTCTTTCTGCCCTCCCCAGCATCAAGGAACAAATTAATCTATGAAAATGCTCAGCTCAACTAGTATTACCTAAATATTGAGTAATGCTGGGTCTTATTTATTATCAATATTTTTGCTTTCCTGAAACTTTAGCAATGGAGGATTAAGTTTCATAAGATTCATCCTGATATCTGAATTTCTGGCAGTTTCTTTTGTCCCTCCCTTAAAAAAAAAGGCCACACAACTACAGATGTTGACTGAGACCCTGCTGAGTTTGTGTGGAGGAAGTTTTCCACTCAGCCTGTTTTTCTTCTCTGACTAATAGCAACCAGAGTGGCTGCTCTGCTTGCCCAGGAGCCGGTCTGAGTTGACGCCCGTCTCCTGGACTAGAAGCAGAAGCCAAGCTGAATTGCACCACAATGGCTCTTGGGAACGATGAGAGAGACGAGAAAGCCACCCTCGGGGTTCTGGGGTCACCCCTACTTCAGTCTTGACCTTTCAACTTCTCTGCCCAAACAAGCCCACTTCGGTTCCCAGGGGTAGCTGCACCTGCGTTTAGCGCTTGATGCGGTGCTTTTCCCTGGGAGGTTCTCGGTAGAGGCTGCGCGGTTGCTATTTTGGCTACAGAAAATAAACTGAGCTCACCGAGTCTGATCTGGGCAGCCTGTAGATGACCGAATGGCCTTGTCAGCAAAAGGAAGGCTGAGCGACAACTGTTCATTCCGATAGTCCACAGAAGCGGGGGCCCCTTCTGCCACCCAGGCGGCCCAGAGAAGAAGCCAGGCTGCGGCCTCACCTCAGGGGGCCAGCCGATAGGCATCGTGTTGGGAGAGTGTGTATGTGTTTGTTTTTAATCTCTGGCCCCTGGTGCGGATTTGGGCCACGAGGCGTCTCTGCATTCCGCCTGCAGGCAGGCGTCCAGCTTGACCCTCAAGACTTCCAACAAGGCTCCTGCGTCAGAAGTCAGGGACACTCTTGCAGGTTGTGCCTGCCTCTCCCCCCCCCCTCCTTTGTCCTGGGTCCCCAGCTGCATCATTCTCGCGTTAGCTCAGTCCGGGCCTCCTTGCTGGATCCCCCTGGAGCCCTGCTGAGATGGGTGGCCCTGGGAGCCCCCTCGACTCCGTCTCCCCATGGAGGACCAGGAGGCCAAGCATGGCAGCTGCCAGCCGGTCCCTGCTTTCCTGACTCTTCTTCTGGAGCGGGACAAGGGCTGAGCAGCCAGCCAGCCACTGACCTGCATCCTTCCCCAGCTGCACGGGCTCCTTAGCCTCTTCTCCCTCCGCCTGGAAATCCCGGTCGGCCGGGTGGTGGTCTTGGCCTGCGAGTGGAATACAGAGTGGCTCCTTTGCCTCTCTCTGCCAGCGTTGCTGTGTGTCACGGCCTGAGCTGTGATCAGTGGGAGTCAGGCTGGGGGAAATCTCCTGGAGCCTGCCTAATTGTCCCAAACACAACGGTTCACTAGAGTGGAAAATAGTTTCCATCTATCTAAGTGAAGAAGATAATGACCTTTTAAATAACAGAAGCAATTTTATCTCAATACCGCAATTACTGTGAACTCTCAAAATGCCAAAGTGCCGGGCACTTTCAAAATAACTTAATTTAGACATTTATAGCTCTTAGACACTGCTAGTTTCTTATCTAACCTAATTATGGGTTGTTCAGGAAATGGCAGAGCATGCCAATTAATGTTATTTTTTATAGAGAGAGATAGGAAGGCCTTTGGCTCCCTCCTCCTGCAGGCAGGAGCTGTCCTCCTTGGCTGGCTCTTCTTCCAGCCCCGCCACTGAGGGGGCAGCCGAGCTGGGTAGTTGGAAGACAGGCACAGATCCCCCCAAAACAGGCTTTGGTGTCTGCAACAAGACAGCCGCCCCTGTCCGCGTGTCCTTGCCGGATGGAAAAGGAGGAGCACTAGGTGCAGCAGCCAAGCGTGGCCGCCTCCTGCGGGCGAACTGGGCTTTCCAAAGGAGGGAGGGAGGGCGGGGGCTAGGCCAGCCAGGAGTCACTTCTGAAAGTCGCATTGCACCTGGAAGGTCAATGTTATTGGTAGATGCCCTGCCCAGCGGCCCTGAGAAACACCCCTGTGGCTCTGGGGCAGGAGGGCTGCCTGCTTCTGCCGGTGGGGAAACCAGGGCTCTGCTCTTTGCACCGAAAAGCTGGTGGCTGTGGATGTCTCTGGGTCAAAGAGATTCCTCCTATCTTGGCCAGGAGTGGAGAGGCCGGGAGCTCCCGGGGCCTTACAGCAACTGAAGAATGCAGGCCTCACCCCACCCCTCCCGAATTAGGAGACCGGGTGAGGGCTGGACTGGGTGCAGCCTTCTCCACTTCCACCCCTAATATTGTGGAGGGGGTCCTGGTTGGTCGGTAAGCAGCATCTCAGCCCTAATTGTCCTGCCGTTAGATGTGAAGGAGAACCAGAAGAGAAAACAGGGAGTTGGTGTCTGGGGAGGCCACGTTGCCACCTCTTCCCACTTTCCTTGCCTCCCCAACAGCTGGGTCCTTTTGAATCCCAGATGGGGGTGGGAGCCAATGAGAGCCTGTTCTGGGGGTGACCCGTGCCTTGACCAACCGCCTGCCTGCCTGAGTTGAGATGCGGAGTTGATGTCAGACTTCCAGTTCTGGGGAATCTTTTCCTCTGAATTCATGGCTTCCGAAGTTATGAGCTCAGCAATGTTCCTGCTGATCGTTTTGTTTTGCAAATCATGCTGTCTGAATGGGGGCGCCTCTTCTCCCTTGTTTACCATGGGCACCTTATTTATGGATGGGTTCAGAAGCCTTTCTGGGCCTGCTGGACTCCTTGCAAGTGGATGGCCCTCCCCCCAGGAGCCAGGCAAATGGATTCCTCCTGTTCTTAGCAAACAGCAAGACGCATTTCTTTGGCCAGGGCTCCTGTGGCCACTTACCTGATTTAAGAATCCATTACCATCCGGCCAATGTTAACAACTGCTGGTTGGTGTCCACTATTCTACATTTAGACAAGCTGGGGAAGTTAGTGGTGCAGCAACAGAACTAACATTTGGATAAAATAGATTATCTCAAATCTTTCTACCAATTTTTACACCCGCGTTTTGCACAGACACAGCTTTGGCCCTAAGATGACCAGCCTTTCCCTGGAAGGAGACGGGAAAGGTGGCCCTATTGAGATTTCTAGCGTTTGGATTGGCCTTCAGTAGGGTGGCTGCCTTTCTGCCTTGCTGGAGAAGGTGGAAGGTGTCGGAGGTGCAACTTCACAGCTTAACCTCTCCGGGACGGGCGCAGCCATTCATCTCCCTCTTGTTTAACATCTGTGGGACTTCTGGAGAGACCACTTCACCTACATGGAGCTGGTGGCCTCCATCCAGAGATGACCCTGGACGTCCTTCCTGGGAGCTCAATTCGGTGTCCTCAAAGCCAGGAAGCATCTTGAAGTGGTCCGGGGGCTGCCTGTACAAGAATGATCAGATATGGTATTACGAGACACCAACCCAGCTATCACTCACTCTGTGAAGATGCCACAGACCCTTCAGAATGTGATTTTACTGGCAAAATATTACCTAAAATGATCATATTTTGAGATGGGGCTAAACAGAGTTCCCAGAGAGTTGCCTTGGTTTCTACAGCCAGCTGGAGCCTTGGCTTGATCTGATCGGTCAGTCCCTAAATGCTGAAAAGTTCTCTGCCTCCCCACCTTCCCTTCTCCCTCAGGCTGGGAGGGATGCACAAAAATACCCAGTCTTTTTTGCATTATTTTTATAGCTGATGTTTATCCATAATAAATGATTAGGATCAACAATCTGAGAGGACAGGTTCTATTTATTGTTAGGGTTCTTGCTGAATCCTATCCTTGCTCATGGTATGGACTATTATAGTACAAATAGTATAATTATGCCCATTTTGAATGGGTATAATTCACTCCTAGATATATAATATGGGAAAATTATATCAACATTGACACAAACTCCACATTTAACTGGGTGAATTCTGAATCTTGTTTCATAAGACACTGGCTTGCTGTAAGTTAATAGAGGCAACCCTAAGGAGACTATTACAGTTATCTAATAAATGAATAAATACACTTACATCGACCTCAAAATGGCTCCCACGCCTAATGAACCTATTAGACAGTTGCACAACAGCGTAGGTTTTATGGCAGGGATACCTCCTGTCTCCCACAGTGCGCGCACACACTTGCAAGTGGTCATCCTGATGCGATTGAGGATGTTTGCAGATGGCGGTAAAATTTAATGTGGAAGAACAGGACGCGTTTAGCGGTAAAAGGTGTCCAAGGCTGAACTCACTCAATGGCGGGACACACAAGATTAACCATAAGGGCCGGACTGGGAGCGGCTGGACGGAGCTGCCGTCTCAGTGCCTGTCCGCCCTTTTCCAAGGGCAGCGCAACTCAGCAGTTCCGCCGGTGGCTGAGTTCTCCCAGAGGAGCCCCCCCATCTAGTCTGTCCAAGGCTATTTAAACAGGCAGCTGTCCGGGGTCTTTGCTGGGGGCCAGAAGGTCGGGAGGGTCGGGAATCCCTGTGGGCGGAGCCAGGAGACCTGGTCCCACTTCCAGACGGGCCAGTCAGCCCACAGCTTGGCCGGAGAAGGGAGAGGGGTCACCTGCCCGGCCTGGGCTTCAGTGAAGCCTGGGAGCAAGGAGGGGGGCTCTGCCCTCTTCTCTCACCTGCCCCCTGACTTGGGCCTCCTCCCCCACCCTCAGCTAAGGGGCCTCCCCTGCCCTTCCCAGGTCGAAGCAAGACTGTCCCACCCCCCGCTCAACCCCCCACCCAATCCTCATGGGCCCGTGCTGACATCAGACACGAGATTGGTTGGATCCTGTTTCTGTTCCCTCCACTTCAGCGTGTGATTGGCTGATGAGAAAAAAAGACCCACCAAAGGTGACTCAATTTTGCTGATGGCAAAACAGCCTAAAGGGCCCGGTTATCCCTCTCTGTCTGCATCTTTTTTCCTGTATCCCCCCCCAACCCCCTTGGATGAAGGAACCGGCAGGCGGCATGAAGCAAAGGCAGAGAAGGGTTCCCCTAAAAGAACGAAATACCCGTTTTGAACACTGCAAAGTTGCCCTGCTCAGAGAAACCTGAACAGTGTAGCTTTTCTATGCAAGAGTCATGGCACTGGTGGAAGTAAGCATTTTGTCTTCTTCCATTATCTTTCTAAACTCTGATCTTATCAAATTGTTGAGCTGATTATGCGATGGTCTGCTGGGCAATGACCACACTGAATATTTGATTGCTGGATGGCCCAATTATCCTACGCATAAACCAACACCCCCCCCCCCAATGTTTTGTCTTCCTGCAGCTCCATCTACCCATCGCCCATAAATTCTCTTACCCCCCTCTTTTCCTAGGGCAAGATGCATTTCAAAGCAAAATCTGGGCCATAACTTCTTGCCCTGTTTATTTGCAAACAATCTGCCTGAAGACTGCAAGGACAGCAGAAATATCTCGCTAGCCTCACAAATATTGTTAATTAAATTGTTGAAGTTGGATCATTGTTTGCTGACCCTTAAAATTAGTAAATAGAGTACACTCTTGGATCAGGTACACCATACCAATAGCTGCATCCTCCTCAACCTCCCAAAAAAGTGACAGAAAACCAAAGGGCATGTAGGTAACATTTGTAAACAGGGATTTGCAAGCTGAAAGTTGAGCAAGAGACAGTAGCATCTTGAACGATGGGCCCCGGGATTTGGTCAAGGTCCGAAAGAGCTTTCCCAATATAAATTAAATATTCTGTTATGTAGTTCAACAAGCTTGATGATGTTGAATCCGCAAACGTATAATTATACTATTGAAAATTTTGTAAAGCTACGAAACTTCCCTGAAAGCATTCCTAAGTTACTCCGAGACCAGTTTTTAACTCATTGCTTGGATGGGTCCAGCGTAAAGTCTACTATGTGAACCTTTTAAATGTCACTAATACCAGAGATTATATGTTCTTTTTCCCCCTACATCTGTATTTGTTATTTTCTGTTTTAAGTAATAAATGTGATTATTATTATTACATAAATTTTTTAGGATTAGTCAAAAGAATGACTATTTTGGAAGGATAAATTACACAGCAGTAGGGCAGGTGAACTCAAGTTACTTTAGAAGACCTATCCGTCCATCCGTCCATCCATGATTTGCAAGATTGAATTTCATCTGTAGGTGTGGACAATATACATGTCTATATTGAAATTATATATTTTGACCAATTAATTCCTGTGATATATATTTACAGGTTTCTCTTTTTCATAATTTTCTTTCTGCCAAGTTTCCCTTCTACACCTCCACCCGGCTGATTCCATTTTAAAATTGGACATTGATCAGATAAAGTGCTCCTGAAATTGATTTGTGCCGATTGACCATTTCCAACTGCAGGATGTGACCTCCACAGGCATCTTTGCATGTTGGTGGTCAAGAGTGAACCAGGCCAGAGACCTCCGCATTTTCCTTCTTTTGCCAACTGCTGAGCAGGCAGTTCTGTCACACAAGCCGCACTTTGGGGTGTCTTGTGTCTTTTCAAGCTCATCTCCAACATGCCTCATTTCCTCCTCCTGACAAATATTTACAAATAAATTCACTCAAGCAATTCTGCTGCTTCTTTTTCAGTTAACAACTTGTATCTTGTCCTTTTTGAGCATAAACTATTCTATTTTCCTTTTGAGCGCAGGGTAGCCAAAGGTCATTTTGTATTCTTAGCATCCCTTTGGCTCATTCAGTTTTTGCTCAGCTTCATCAGCTCCAAAGTGTTTCCCTGTCACTAAGTTACTACTGCTGCCTCCTTATTTGGTTTTCTTCACTGGGTCTGCAATTCAACATGTGTTTTCTTGGACCTCCCACCCCTCTTTCAGATCCTGGTCCCCTGGTTGCTTCTGACATGGAATTTGACTTCAATATCCACTTCTTTGAAGTCCAAGAAAACCAAACCCCAGCATTGGGTCAACACTCCCCCCTCCCAATTTCCTCCATTAAGTTGGCTGAGTTTGCCAAATTACTGTTCAAGGCTGGAAGAACAAATATGGACAGAATCGGACCTGAAAAATGGACAAGTGTTAAGGGCCGATTGCCGATATTTGGTCTGTTTTCAACTTTAGAAAGTTAGCACTCGCCCCTCTCCTAGAAGAATGAAATATTCTAGGAAATATTAAAAAGGCAGAATATTATATTTCCATGGATGAAGAAAAGGAGAAACATGTTTTAAAGACAAAGCAGCTTCCTGAAGTTCCTTGCCTGCCCCCCTTCAGCTCCAGGGTGATGGGATTAAGACCCGGCCCTCAGGAAAGGATAGGATTGCCACCTGGCACCTGGAAAGATTGCATCAGCCAGCACTCAGGTGAAGAAGCCCTGTGGTCCAGACAAAGCCTACAAAGTTGGCTAAGACCTCCACCCCTGGGAGCCTGAGAGCCAAGGGAATACATTTCTTACACAGGAACAGGAAACACTAAAGTGGGGCCCAACAGAGGGTGTAAAACCAAGGGATCCTCAGCATGTCTTCTCATTTCGCCCAGTGGCTCCAAGGCAGGTGGTTCTGTCCACCATTAAACCTTCTTTCCAAGCAACTTCCAGGAATCCAGTGTCTTTTTCCCCAATTGGAACAGAACCCAGAAGGATATTTCCCACAACAAAGGGCAAAGGAGACCACTTTGGACTTAGTCAAATTTCTGGTTGTTTTATTTCTGACACTTCCCAACGTATTTTTTCCTCTCCTTTTAGTTAGTTTGATACAATCATTATTATCATAAAAGTTCTTAAAGTTGTGTTGAATCACACATTAAATATTTGGAAATGTGGGTCTACTGTGCAGGGATCGTAGTTTAAAAACTGACTTGTCAACCCTATTTTAACATCCAATTGAAAATACATGTTCACTTCCCACATAGAAGCTTGTTTTATATCTACACAGAGGGAAAATGGGCTGTTTTCTTTCTGCCAACCAAAGCAATTCTGTTTTTTAAAGAGGTCCCAAGGGCTGCCAAGTGGCCAAAGACATGGACAGAAGGAACGGATGGAGTTTGAAGGCCAGTTCTGGAAGCCAACTAGGATGTTCCTGGCTGCCTGCTAGGAGAGTCTGTCAAGGCCAAAAGAAACCACGAGTGGCCCTGAGACCGACAGCTCGGCTGGTGGTCATGGCCAAGAGGCCACGGGAGGGGGCCGGGAAACTGGCTGGAAAGAAGCAGGGCTGCTTTTCATCTGCAGGAGCCCAGCACCATGGAGGGCAGCAGGAGGAGAGCCTCCCCTTCTATACAGAGTTCAGAGAAGCTGTGAGAGTTGGAAGGAGGCGAACAGCTCACCAAGTGCAACTGCCCACACCCTGCAGGACTCTTGCTACCATTTTATGCAATAAAACTTAAGAAATCAGCCTTTTTTTAAATGGAAAAAATTATTTATTCAAAAATACATTTTCATGGTCTTAATAACATGGAAAAGGAACCAATGTACATTTCTTACATGCCTAGAAATCTTTTGAAAAAATCGTGGGTCTGTAAAATTGTTCTGTAACCACATTCATCTTCAAACTCAACTGTGAGCCATTTCCTAGCCAATAAAACATTTCATATTCCCACGATCAAGTTCTGATGCAAAGGCAGAGTGTAACGTCCAGTTTTCTGTTTATTCTTATTCCTCCAGTTTTTCAAAATAGTTAACATGCCAATCATCCAAAGGAAAGGGGTAACATTTTTCCTGAGAATGTTTTAAAATCTCTTCCAACTGAAAAGGGGGCAGAACTGCCACTAGCAAGAGGAGGAGGAGGAGGAGGGTAGTGGTGCCTTCAGCTGGTAGGTGGTCCTTCATTCAGTCCTTACCACCCCCCAGCCGGCTGCCTCCTTCACAGGCTGTTCTCCTGGAAGAGGATCTGAGCGTAGACGGTGGCGGCCGAGGCACCTGCCGCTTCTTGGTGAGGCTTCAGCAGCTCCAGCTCCGCATAGGTCAGGTTCTCCTCCCTGCCCTTCAGCTGCAAAACAGAAGGGGGGACCAGCTGCCCTTCAGCTTGGCCCAGGGAGGCAAGAGCGAAACAAGCACAGGAAGGACATTACCCCCAAAATGCCTCCCAACAGGCCTTCCCCACCGCAGGGGGGACCAGCTGCAAAACACCAGGCAGGCTGAAGCAGTGGGAAGTGCTGGGAACGCAAGGCTGGAGGCTTCCCCTTCACCCCTCCTGGGAGCCTCTCCTTGCAGACCGAAGCCCAGGGCGCTGGCTGCCTCTGTGGGAAAGAGCCCCCAGCCATAGGCCCCCCGGGCAGCTTCTGAAGCTCAGCTCGGGGCCTGGAGCCCATTAGCCAATTTAGCCCTTCCCCCCGGGAGGTGTTTCTACTCCTTCCCATCCAATAAAGCTGGCCTTTAGTTACAATTCTCATTCAAATTCCAGCCGTTCTGAAAGGGCATAGCAACACCCGGCTCATGTAAATTTTAGAGCTAAGATTTATGAAATTACATCGTCCAGGTGTATTATTACGTTATCTGGAAATTGCATTGTTTTCTTGGGTAGATTATATCTTTATTCCTTCTTTATTCTATTAAGTTTGGATATGAAAAATAACCCTCGATTCCTTCAATACAGGTCACTGGGCAGCCCTGGCTGATGTGTTACTTTCATACATTTTTATGATGTTCCTATAGTAAACATAATTTAATAAAGCCAAAACACACTAAATAAATAATTGCATCTAGAAAAGCAATAAAAGCAAATAAAATTAGTACTTTCATAAGTGGAAAAGGTACTTCAATTACTGCTACAAGCAACGGCACACCATAAAATGTGTAGAATAATTTCCCTTATGCATATTTCCAGTATGTAATAATTTGATTGAAAATATGAAGAAACACACAGGAGGTTCAGAATCGTTGTGCACATACAATTCTCAACTACATATAATAACCGAACATGGAAGATAGGGGTTTTCCAAAGGCCGTTTTCCAAGAAGAAATCTGAGGCTGGGCCATTCCCATTCTGTGTCCCGGGTTACCATGGACAAGTTTGAATAGCTGAAGAAAGAGCTCAAAATATCAACCATAAGGAAATCTTACATGCCACCTGCACCCTTCCAAGCCTGGAACGTTGGACATCTCCAACTGCAGGGCATTCAGCCTATTCAACTAAAGCAAAATAGTGGCCCAAGATAATCATATGGCTGACAATTTAAGGCACCGGGGCAGTGAACGGGAATTTAAGAAGAAAAGTCTACTTCCTGCTTTGAACAGGGGGTTAAACTAAGACAGCAATCCAGTATAATGTAGCCATAACGGACACTGCTGTAAAACAGTGTGATGATTTACAACCTAGACTGTAGCTGTGCTGCTTCCACCCCGGAAGTTGCCGTTTGATGGCATTGCAAAGCACATCTGCATCTGGAAACACACCATCTAGAGATGCAAAGAAGAATAGCTAACACAACCTCCAGCCCTTCCTCTTTCCCTCATTAAACTTACCTAGCAACAACCCCCCAAGACCTCTAGGTATTTTGCAGTGAAATTATTCGTGAAAATCTGCATATTACAATGTGCACTTGAATGAAAAAGGGGAGACAGAAGGGAAGCTCAGGCAGCCTTTGGGCTTTGGGGGCGTAAGGAGCCGCTCCTGCCGATTCCAAGGAAGGTCAGCATCCGGAAGGAGGTTTTTTAGGCCCCTGGCTGAAGTCATGAAGGCCCCTAATAAAGCCTCCACCCCATGAAGTCCTCATGGGGGGCTCTTGGGGAGCTCATGCTTGTTCCTTGGGAAACCATTGTGGGGCGAGAGTTTAACCCTTACTTTCCCCCATGGTCCCAAACACCATTTAGTAGAATGGAAAGAGATGGAGATCTCTCTTGGTTGGACAAAGTTGGGAGCAAGGCTCCTGCATTTCTGCTGGAATTCAGGGAGAGAAAGTGTATCATTTTATATGAATGTGAAACAAGACTATTCTTCTTAAGAATAACAGTTCATCTATAAAAGGAGGAACCTTTACTGTATAATGAGGAGTGAGAAGGGATGAAGTGCTCTCTCTATCTGTGAGTGCCCAGGAGGTGTTTCATGCCCGAACCTCCCTCTGGAGATCACGGGGAAGTGGGGGGGGGGGCATTTTTCCATCTCTCCTCTGGAGGCTTCGCTCCTCAAAAACTTACTGCAAAAATGAAGAGAAGTGGGATCCTTTCCCACGACCCACTCAGCTGGAAGAGGGATGGGGCCCAGGAAGGGAGGGGAGCTTCCAAGCCTTCCCCAGGGGAAAGGGAGGCAGAAGCTTCAGGGAAGCTCTCCAAGCCCCCACACACACGGAGGGCCCAAGTGGCCCCTACGGCCACAGAGAGAGGAGGGAGTTGTAGCCAGGAGCCATTCGGGTGCAAGCAGCTGCCTTCTGGGCGCTTGGAGCAACACTGGCCACAGAGAGCGGAGATCCTCAGCACCGCCAGAAGTAGAGAGACCAAAAAAGACACTCTGTAAAGAAGGAGTTTTTAGCTACGTGCTACCGTAAGTTTCAAAGGAGCCCGAAGCACAGAAAGAGTCCAATAGGAACCTGCTTCTTCCAAGTGGACCTTCTGTCTCCTTGGGGAAACTCTCCCAGACGCCTCAGGAGCTGGACACCAACCACAGAAGGTCAGCTAGCCAGCCAGCCAGCCTCCAGGTGGGAGGGCTCCGTCTGCCCAAAAGGGGGTGGGGGAGGGCTTTGGGGTGAAACTGGGCTTTGGTTGGGGCGAAAGGGCAACAGGGCTGGCTGGTGCAGTCTTAGGGAATGTTGCATGGACACACCCCAACGAAGGAGCTGGAAAACTAGCCTCCCCTCCCCACCCCTCCCCTTCTCTTATAGAAAAGCCCCTTTTCCCCCTCCGGCTGTGCAAAGGAGGGGAGCCTCCTGCACTAAGCCAGAAGTCCCTGGATGCCTTCAGAAGACAAGCTCAGTCCTTCAGTGGCTGTTGTGTTTCTCTGCTCAGGTAAGGAAATGCTTCGGAAAAGATGGCCCAGGAGGTCCCCAGGTGGCCTTCTGTGATTGTGAGAGTCCCTCGTGCGCCTCCCATCCAACTTACCCCAACAGGATACTACTATGAAAATGAAATGGAGGCCGAGGCTTGTATACAAAAAAGCAGTGAAATGGGTACAGGACAGGGCCTTAAACTCTTCAGGTGACAAATGGACGCACAAGGAGCAATTCAATTCTGCAGGAGCTGCCATGGACACAGACAGCCAAAAAAAGGATGTCTAGCATGCAGACCCCACCCAAACCATCCCGAGAAGAAAGGAAGGAAGGAAGGAAGGAAGGAAGGAAGGAAGGAAGGAAGGAAGGAAGGAAGGAGAGAGAGAGAGAGAGAGAGAAAGAAAGAAAGAAAGAAAGAAAGAAAGAAAGAAAGAAAGAAAGAAAGAAAGAAAGAAAGAAAGAAAGAAAGAAAGAAAGAAAGAAAACCAAATTCACAGATTAGAGAACCCACAGAAAGGAAGGACAAATCTCCACCGTGCTACTCACCAAGGTGACCTTCCTTTGTGGTTTCAGGAGTTTTGGCTTTGAGAAGGCGTGGGATGTTGGTGCTGTAAAAATAAGGAGAGATCACTGGCCTCTGGCTGCCATTTGAATCCAGGCAAGAGTGGAAGGCAGAAAGAAGAACACCTGGCACTCATTCAGCCGCCTGCAGCTGGCCAGGATGCCCCCTCTCCCTGGGGGGGCCTTTTGCCTTTGCTGAGATGCCTCCGGATCTCCTGGGCGTCCTTGGCAGCCCAGGGCCCCTTTTCCCCACCTGGGGAGGCCATTCAGGACGGTTTAGAAGTCACATAAAAATAAGGATAAAAGTTATGGGAGATGGAAAAAGGAACAGGGCACCCCAGGAGAATGCGGCCCCTTATCTACAATAAAAGAATGAGGATACAAGGTAAGGGTTGGACAGGATCTTGCGAGACCATCCAGCCCAACCTCCTGCCTGCCTGGCAAGCGGCTCCCTGCTTAGACAGTCCAGCGAAGGAGAGCTCCTTCCTTTCGGAAACCCCAGTCAGCCTCCCTCCCCGGGGTCAAAGGGCTCCTAACCTCACAAATACCTTTGGCAGGAACTGCTGGGGGGCGCTCGGTGGCCTCTGACCCTTTCCTCTGGGTGGAGGGCCCTGGAGGCCCGGCTGCCTTGCTGGGACTTCCTGCCTCCTGCAAGCTGGAAGATGAGAGAGAGAGAATGAGGGAGGGAGGGAGGAGGGAGGGAGGGAGAGGAGAGGGCCTGGTGTGGGCCAGGGGGACTGGTAATGTTCAAATTCTCTTATATTCACTGTCTTACCAATTCATTTGATTTATTTAATTCATTTATTTATGCATTCAAGTAAATAAAATGGAGAAAATATGTTAGTGTGGGGGAGAATAATCAAAATCATTATAATTGGGATAACAAAAATATAGCCTGGAATAGTATAACTAATATAAGAGTAATTCACATTCACCCAAACCTCTTGAGTCTTTTCAGCCTTTATCTCACACACAAAAGGTTAATCCTGCTAGTAATCCACACACTAAGAGCAAAAGTAGTCTAAGCAACAAATAAACCTAATCTGAGGTAGGCCAAAGGATTATTGTTCAAGGTAGATTTATCCTCACCAAACATAACAAATGAAGGAAAATTATGTCACGCATAGGAGAGCCAATTCATCCTATCATTGGCACCTCAACTAGGGCAAATAGTAACAACCATGTTTAGCTAAGAAGAGAGAGAAACAGCTTAGAACTAAGGAGGAATTTCCTGCCACTTAGAACAATTAATCAGTGGAACAACTTGCCTCCAGAAGTTGTGAATGCTGCAACACTGGAAGTTTTTAAGAAGAGATCGGACAACCGTTTGCCTGAAGTGGTATAGGGTTTCCTGCCTAGGCAGGGGTTGGACTAGAAGACCTCCAAGGTCCCTTCCAGCTCTGTTATTCTATTCTATTTCTATTCTATTCCTTTCTTATTCCATTCCATTCGATTCGATTCCTTTCTTATTCTATTCTATTCTAAAGACTCAATCTCCAACATAATTTTTTGTTTTTTAATGTTGTACACCGCCTGGAGTAATGGTATCTGAGTTGGGTGGCTGTATAAATTTGTAACAAATAAAATAACAAATAAAAATAAATAGTACAATAAATAAAAATATTTCAACGAGGACACTAAGGAAATAGGTTTCATGGGCTCACAGATGGCCCGTATTTTACAACCACCGATGATTCTCAGTGCTCTTCTGAAGTGGAGTTTCCTCCTTCGTGCATTTTATGGCACGGATTAAAAGGCTCTCAAAATAATTTCCAGGATTTAAAACATACTTTTCTCAAGTAGGAGGACAACTAAAGTCAATGACATTTTTGTAGAAAAATAAAAGGTTGTAGCTCTCAAAAGGAAGCTTCTTCTCCCCTACCTCTTCTTAGGAGACTTCACCAAGTTACGTTTCACTGTGAAAAGAATACAGAAATATGAAAAACAGAAATTAAAGAAAGTATCGCTGTGCATAGTAATTTTCACTTGGGTGCGATTTCTGGAGGAGTGAGGATCACTTTATTTTCTTTGTTCGCTTAAAACCTGCAGGGCAGCACCTCAATTTTCTGTGCAAAACTTGGGAAGCTCTCTGTTTATACACAATTTTGTGTATTACAAATTATTTTATCAAATTTAGATACCACCCATCTAACCATCTAAGACAGTGACTCTGGATGGTTTACAAGGGCCAAAGATCTCTTAATCATTTAATATTAGAAATAAGTATTTTGAACATAGTCGAAGAGAAATTTGCAGAACATTCAGAGAAAATTGAATAAACAATGCAGGATTAGTAAATTCTGTGGCAATATAATTAAACTACAGAAGGAGGACAGGAATCTTGTATATTGGCAACGGGCTCACCGTGGGATCGCCTCCTGTTGCTCAAGGTCTGGCAGAGGGTGACCAGAGCGAAGAGAAGGATGCTCAGGATCCCTGCCGAGCACATCAGCACCGCGTAGACGGAGAGGTCTGCAGGGGACCAGAGAAGAAAGGCGCTGTCAGCTGGGAGACACGCCCACCACCCCTGCCTCAAGAGGGGTGGAGCTTCAAGGGTGGAGCACATGTCTACCTCAAGGGCCCGGGGCCATGTCACCCTAAGTGCCCTCCCAATTTCTGCTGTAGCTTATGCAAAATGTGGGGCCGATTGACCCATTTAATGTTTTGTATCTTTCCATATAGGCATAATCTATATTTTACACTGCTGATCTTTGATTGCAAAAAATGTTACTGTGATTATCAGATTTTATCTGATTGTTTTGTTTTGTTTACCTATGTATTCCTGGGAGAAATAATTCTCTGATCCAAATGCTGCAGGTAAATCAGTGTATTAAGCTGAGATCAGAAAGAGAGGAAAATAGCAATCTGTTTATATAAACTGTAATTTTTACAGTTCTGTAATTTATTCGAAGGTGGACCCCTTAAGATTCTCGTGTGCACGTCTGTGTGTCTGTGTTGCAGCTTTGATATATCTTTTCTGAAAGTCCACTTAGCTTAGTCCACTTAACTTTTTTTAAAAAAATTCTCTTTATATTTAAATATTTTAAACATGTATTCCTTTACCAATATCTTGCCTTTTTATTTTTAAACTTTTAAAAATGTGTTTCAGTTTATCAGTTTATTGATTTTTTTCAATTTTTCTTGACTCACAAAAATACCAGGTTTGCTTTTTAGACAAGCAGTTTTTATATCCATGTTATCTTTAATGGCCTTTTGGAATGTTAATGGCCAGAGAAGTCTAAAAGGAAATTTTCCAAATTGTGTGATCTGAATTTCCTGGAAGTAACTCTTAATCTTCCTGATAAGAAGTTTTTTTAAATTAATCAGATGGATAGGCTAAATATACAATTGCGGTAATTGAAACCAGTCAGAATAATGATTATAAATAATAAATTCTCAAATGTGATTACATCTGATACTATTTTTAAATATTGATTATTATACTCCAACTAAGCACAAACCAGAAATTTTACATACGGTGGTGCTGAAAAGTTTCTTCTTCACACAAATGTAGCTTTGGATCATTTTTTCAATAAATAAATAAAAGTACAATATTGTTCACTAATTTGTTTAATTGGTTTCCCTTTACTGTTTTAGGACGTGTGGAGAACAGATGTTTTATTTCATGTTTATGCAGAAATATTGAAAATTCAAAAAGGTTTACAACTTTTAAATATCACTATAGATATTATACCTGCCTTTTAAGAATGAATCATGAAATTATGATGTGATTTTAATCAAGTTTTGAATCTTTTGCTTGACCAATCAAATGCTATTCCATGTAACCAATGAAATGTACTTCAAGCTTATTTACTGGAATTTGTTGAATACAGTAACATTCAAATCTATCAAACTATTATTTTTCAAACTCCCTATTAGATCTATTCTCAACTAAATAACTCTAATATGAGTTGTTTCAAAATGAGATGGGCAGCAAATAAAATAAATTAATTTATTTTCTATTGGTATACTTAACATATTCCAATAAATTCACTTTACTTCCAAAAAAATGTTCTACTGGTCCAAAATAATATTTAAATAGATCATTATCAAAAGCTTCACATTGTCTAAATCAGGTGGAAAAAAATTGAGGGTTTTAATTTAATTATTGTTTGGGGCACATTTAATAAACATATTCATGGCTGGATTATTTTATAATGCTTCACAGAAATAAGAGGAAGAAATCTGGAAAAATGATCAGCTTTTGAACACCTCCAAAGTAATTTCAAGCAAAAGAGGAAGCGAAATCATTCGGCTCATCCATGTGGAATTTAGATGACACTTTTCTACATATATAGACAGACTATAAATAAAATCTGCATAACTGTGGCAAAGAGAAAAGGACAGAAAAGCTCTTTGCCACAGTTTGCTCCTCCCTGCTCCCCACAGCCTCAGTTCCTTCACCTCTCAAGCATTTTATCCCTGATACATGAACACTATTTGCACTCATGCTGGAAACGGGAGAAGCCAAAACAGACAGGTGTCCAACTGGAAACGTAATGGCTAACAGCCTCCTCGTCAAAGATACTCCAGACACACGAAGTGTGGCAATTGTCCCACTAGCAATTCACACAGCTAAACTTTGGGACAAGCATCTTGGTTTTTTAAATTAAGGTTGCACAAAACTATTTTACTAGATCTGTGAAGAATAAAAGGGAAAATTATATCTAACCTTCAAAAAATGCCCAAGCGTTGTGTTTTTCCTCATCCAAAGACCAGGATGGAAACACTGAAAAAGAAAGAAGTGATTGACTGCGCAAAATAGTTTTGCATCTAAAAAATAAATTTAATATCAACTTTCACTTAATTTGGAAACTCTTTAGAAATTATAATTCTGCTACACATAAACATTTGTCACATTTTAAGTCTGTGTCTCTTGCAATACAAGGATTTAAAACATTACATTATTTTTGTCTAGTTCTAAGGGTGAACATCGACCTTCTTCCGAGGAGTCGGAACTTCTTGCTAATTCCTTATTCTGATAATTCTATTTGGCTGTCTTTGTCACTTTCTGGTTTGACTTGTATAAATAACCATTAATTCCAATTTAGTGATACTTGTACAAACAATAGTGGATGTTTTCCTTTACTTTTTCCAATATTTTGCAAATTTTCCTGCAATTTTGTATTTTGTAAAGTTTTATTCTTTTTCTCCTTCCTTTCTCAACTCTAATTCTTTTCTTTTTTCAGTTTTTCTATATTAAAAAAATGTTGTCATAGTAGAACCTGAAATGTTTCCATAAATATTAAGGAGAATCTATACAGCATCACCAAAAACAACAATTAAAAATAATCAAGGAGACTAATCAACTAATCAAGAAACTAATTAAAAACTAATCAAGGAGGGAAGCAACCTGGAAGTAAGGAGAACTTTTCTGACAAGTGAGAACCATTATGGAGTGGAACCGCTTGTCTCCAGAAGTTCTGGATGCTCCAACACTGGAAGTTTTCAAGAAGAGCCATTTGTCCAGGATGACATAAGGACCCCTGCCTGAGCAGGGGGTTGGACTAGAAGGCCTCCAAGGTCCCTTCCGATCCTATTATTCTGTTTAAATTTGTTTGATAGGGGATAGGGAATAGTATTTGATACACAGACAGGTTATTTTCACGAACACTGTTTGAAATCGATTTCAAGGACTAGAGAAATCGATTCAGCATACTGCAAATTAATCTCCCAAACAATATTGCAGGTGCTGAGTTGCTATTTCCTATTGCTCATCACCTGGGTCCTGGGCAGGCCTGCAAAGGGGGGGTGGGGGAGATTCTCCCCCAGAAGTCCACCAAACTCCTGAAAGATAAGCAGGCAGGTAAATGGGAGTAGCAACCTGGGGATGCCTTTGGCACCAAGAAAAGAGAGCCAGGGGCAGCTGGGGATCGTCCATCAGCAAAAGAGAAAGAAAATAATAATACATCACATCAAAACCCTTGCCATGAAGTTGCACAGACGTTACAGCTCTACCACATTCAGTCATGGGCTTTTTTTAGAAGAAATGGCCGCTTCAGAGTAGAGCTGAAGCTGAGAACCCACCAGCGATGGCAGAGCTGGAGAAAGTCAGCTGGCGGCTGAAGTGGACTTAGAGAAGGGAGAGGAAGGTGACCACATATATCATTTCAGTTGCAAAACATGTAATTTTCCTCCTCCCTCTCTTATAATTGCTTCCACCATCCTGAAATTAATGGGAGAAAACATTAGTCATTTCTGAAAAAACAAACACTGCACAGTTTTGCCCTTTAAGTCCCCTTAAGTCCAGAGGAATAAAACACCATTTCCACCTGAGGCTTATTCGCCTGTCCTTTGCTGAGGATCTTACGCATCCGACCACCCGGGTCAGCTCATTCACATGGAAGATCACACATTCCTATCAGACTCTGACCTTCAACTAGGCAGAATTGGGAAGAGACAGAATTTTTATTGAAACACAACTGTTAGGGAAGTTCAGATATGGAGGCACCCATTTTTCTTTTGTACTTGTGAGATTTCACAAATTCTCTCTGTATTCTAATCTATTTCTTGCCAGATGTGGGTTGTGGTAAGCACATATCCAATTTGTATTTATTTTTCTGGCTCATAACAAATATGAGCATATATATGAATGTATCTTTTTTTTTAAAAAAAGTCTACAACTGCAATCCATTCTTTCTCTCCATTTGTTAAAGTATTGTATGGATGTCAATCACTTTGCACGACAACCTGTTTGTGCTCCTTTCTGTTTAAAATTTCAGGAGAAAAAGAAGGAAAAGACCAACCATTCTGGGTCAACCAGGACAGCCAATACTGTCTGTGGCTTGGTAATCCGAAGAGAGAATCCATCCATGGGACCCAGCAATGACCCAGCGACCAAGGGGGTCGCATCACAACTGTGGCATAGTTTATCTTTCTTGATTAGCCTGTTGACCATATCAACCCCCCCTTTTGTAAACACGTGGGTGTCCTTGCACGTCCCAAAGGGATCATGGTGGTCCTTCCTTCCTCAGGGACTCTGCTGGGACCCCCTGGCCTCTTTTGATGCCATGCAGATGCCTCAGCTGAGAGAGCTCAAAGCCACTGCTTGATTTCACAAGTTCCTCACACAACCCCCTTTTTTCCTATGGTTTCATGAAGAGGAAAACCACCACACAACAAGGAAACAAAGGGTGGGGTGGATTCAGAAGTGGCAGAACAGGAGCACAGGAAGGTAGGAGGTTTGCACTTATACTTTATGGACCCCAGTGGAGCCTCTGGCCGTGCAAAACAGGCCCAACCCAAAGGCTGCTCAGGGAGAACATTGGAATATCCCTCTGGCGAACTTTTACTCCAAGTGAGGACCGCCTGGAAGAAAGTGGTTCGACAGAGAAAGGGAAGGACACAAAGAAGTACAAGGCCCACAATGGCTTTTTGTAAGATGGGAGGATGTATGAAAACCATAAATAAATATACGGTAGTTTAACATGTGCAGTGAACACATAAGAATGGAAAGACTGCAAAGTAAAGACACCGGGAATTGTGCTGTCCAGACAGTTTAGAGTTAATGGGATTTGGGATAGTTAGTTAGGAATTGGGAGCTGTTCCCTTAAGGGAATGCATCATGGTAAATGTAGTTAAGGCATCCTGGGAAATGTAGTTCATGTCATGGGATCCCATCTGTAATCCGGATTGGTCACTAAATTGACCCTTGTTGGGTTGGGGGAGGCTCCTTCACTCTTGCCTGAATCCATTATCATGCAGCTGCTTCTATCATAGCCTAAATTTATTACCATGTGGCTACTTCAATAATCATGGGGATGAGACTTTATTATCTTTCTACACCACAATTCAGATATGCAAAGGATTGGACATTAAGAAGAACCTCGTCATAAATGTGAGTTGACAGGATGCCTGATGAATCAACAAAAAAGACTTTGTAGAGATGCTTTGTGGAGTTGACCGACAGGTTTTATGCCACCCAAATATTAATAAGCAGAACAGGAACCAAAGTTGGAAGTTGGAACAATGCGACCTGGACACAAATTCATTAGCTGAAAGTTAGGAACTCTTGGAAATGCTAGTTGTGAACAGAAAAAGTGAAGATGAAAGTCGGGGCTAGTGCAAGAAGTCCTCAACTTACAACAGTTCAGTTAGTGACCATTCAAAGCTACAATGGAACTGAAAAAAGATGATTTCTGACGGTTTTTCATAGATGTGGACCTGCCGTCTCCGACAATAGGATCCTATTGTGGTCAAAATTCAGGTGCTTGGCCACTGGCCCACCCTCAGGAACGCTGCTGTGTCCCAAGGCCATGCGGCCCCTTTTGGCGAATCAGTACCAGTGTCAGATGGAAAGGGAACAAAGGGGCAGTCGGTTGTGTTTGGTGAACCTACAGTTGACAATGAAGAAGTTAATGTGGAAGGAAAGTTTGCTTTCTTAGGCTCAAGAGTAGATAAAGATGGATAGCTTGGTGGAGGTGTAAAGAGGCTACTGAACTTTGGGAGAAAGGCAAGGACCCATTGAGATGAAGATCCCGAAGACGGCAGAGACTTGCACCCTTCCACACTGAACCTGCAGCAGCCCATTGGCCTTTGCAGCCTCAAACCCAGCTGGCTTCCAAAAGCTGACAAAGAAGGAACAAAGCGAAGCCTTCTTTGAATTACCAGAGTTTTTATTCCTCCATTACAATAAACAAACCAACAAGGGACCCTGCACACCTTCTTCACCCACAAATCTTAGGCTTCAGCGAGTTTCATTTCGAGATTTCCAAATTCTAGTATGATTGAAAGAGAGCAACCACTGACAGCAGCTGCCTCAGGCACAATAAGGACAATGGCCATTTATACGAAGAATCTATCCTGTGTCCCGTTTCGTCCACTCCCGCCCAAATCCCTTTCTCCTAAGCCATGGGGCTCTGGGCACCGTCCTTTTCCTCCATGGAGAATTTTGCCCTTTGGATTCGCTATGTGGCTACGGCCATTTTCTCCTTGCATATTTGAGCTTTATAACACTTAATCTCTGCTTTGAAAACCATCTAGAGAGCCACACAGTTAAAACGAGGTAAACAATTTGCTGTTCATTCTCCTTAAAGAAAGCCAAGGAAAGGGCTTTCCTTTACGTTTTCCACACCTCCCGGCGAGGTTTAGAAGCTGAGCCAGGAGGCCTCCAGCCATCTCCGAAGATCCTCCGTCCTCCAGGCCACGGCTGTCCCAAGGGGGCTTTTTCAAGGGGCAACTGGACTTCCTCTGCTTCTCCTGAAGCGAAACGTCTCTTGAAAAAGTCCCTTTGGCTTCAGCCTGCAGACTAAACCGGCCTGAGGAGTTGCTGTTTTTTAAAGGGCATCTTAAAGAGTGGTGAACCCAGAGGAAAACCCGAGAGAGGATGCAACTCGGCTCCATTTCCAGGTACCAATTCCTAGCCCCTCCACGGACGACGCCTGCAAGTCTCAGGCCTGGCTGAAGGACGTGGGAAACACTTTCCCTGGAACTGCTTCTCCTCCTGTGGGAGGAGGAGGAGGAGGAGGAGGAAGGCGGTGGCAGCAACCCTGGCAGTGGCTGGCTAAGGGCTCCCTTCCAATCTCCTCCCGGCTTGATGAGGCTGCTGGGAGGTTTATCCAGCCACTTTCCCCCTTCGTTGTCCCAGAGCCAAGTGAGGCTGGGTCCCCCAGCAGATGGTCCACTTCCAGCTACAGCCGCAGCTACACAGGCACCCCGGGTCCAATTCTGCCTGGCCAGCGAGGCTGGGCTGCTCCCTCCCTCCCTCCGGGGGGGGGGGGTGGGCTGGCCGTCTTGCTCGGGAGAAGAGGGGAACCTTCCGTGGCGCCCGCAGAAGAAGCTGCCCGAGAAAGGCCAGGCCATCCCCACGTGAGGTAGCCAGAGGCCGGGGCCTCTTCCCACCCGAATGACCCCGGGGGCAGGGGGGGGGGGGTCAGCTCAGGCTCTGAGGCCGGAACAACCTTCCTCTCTAGGGCAGCTGAGCAGAGGAGACCCATCTTCCACAGCCAGAAAGCCCCGGCCTGCTGCCGAAGGACAGCTCTGCCCTCCTCCTCTTCCCCCATCTGGGCCACCACCTTTCGGAGGCTGCGGGACTCCTGGGGCCAGGCGCAGAGAGGGGAACCTGGGGCCACCCGCCCCTCCAGAGGGCGTGGGCTCCCGGAGTCAGCCAGGAGGGAGAGGCTGCTGACGGCTGCAGTCTTGCCAGGGAGAAGCCGGATTTACAGCTGGCCTTTAAAATGCTTCGCTATGGGAAAAGGAGGCTTCCTGTGGCTGGGCTGGCTGGCTGGCTGGTGGCTCTGCCTGTTTCCACAGGCAAGGAGCCACCAGGAACAGGCCAACGTGGAACTCGCCTGGCTGGTGTTGGGGCTGCTGTGAAGTTCAGGTGGGGGTGAAAGTGCAGAGCTTATCCTGTGGCTCTGCGGAAGGCTCCCTCTCCACACAGGCAGCTCTTTTCCTTCCTTCCTTCCTTCCTTCCTTCCTTCCTTCCTTCCTTCCTTCCTCCCTCCCTCCCTCCCCTTCCCTTCCTTTCCTTCTAGGAAGCAATTTTCTTTGCGATCACCTCACTAAACCAGAAATCAAGTTTCAAAAAATCAACGTATCCCTTCATGGGCTTTTTTTAAAAAAGTATTTCTTCCTGGTACTTTCAAAATCATCTCCTCTAAAAGAGAAAGAAAGAAAAACGTTGCTACATTGATAGCCATGAGCTGCTTACCATCTGTCCTCCTTTTGTAGCCCTGGAATGAAAAACTAGGAAATCAGGGTTTGTTCTGAGCTTCCTACAGCCAGAACACTCCAAAAGTTTTGCTTTGTTCCACACAGAATAGGATCTCCCACCCCCCCACTCCCACCCCTCCTGTGTGTTCTGGGTTTTTTCTCCAAACACAGACGTTGTTGACCCCTAGTGCAAAACAAAACATACGTTCCATTTAATGGGAGTTCCTAGTTGCAACAACAATCCACTTGCTCTGTTGCTCGTTCTGTTGTGATCATGTCTGTGGTTCTACATTTCACTCGTGCCAAGAGCCCCTCCTTTAATCCAGCTTGCCAGAAGAGGGCTGCCCACAATCCCAACCAAGAGTAAAATTAAAATGCTTTGCCCAAAGTACAGCATTATGCCCAGGGGTGGGATTCTACCAGTATCTCCAAGGATCAGCTGGTAGTGAACCGGTTGGGTTTGCTCAGCTGTTGGGCCCACCTGGGCTCTAGGCTGCGCTTTATACCCTGTTTTTCAAGCTCAGCTGATTTGCAGGGCACAGTGGATTGCCACGCGTCAGCTGTTGAACACACAGCGATGGCTGGAGAAGGTCAGTGGCAAATGCTCTGCGCGCGTGCGAAGCCCTTGTTCACCAAACTGGTTGTTACATCAGTTGAATCGCACCCCTGATTATACCTCAAATATTAACTTCTGCCCAAAACCCAACCTTTGTTTTGTAAAAGCCTGCTTGCCCAAAGAATTTTTGCATGCACACACACACACACACACAACCCCTCCTGTTATACAAAGTCATAGGAACAGATTATGGAATTTTATGGAGGTTGCTTTTCTATAAATACACAGTAAGATGAGGATCTTTACATGCATACCCTTGTGGCAAATAAAGACACAAATATTGTTGAAAGGTATCATTAGAAGGGGTTATTTCCCTTGACAAAGAGATTCATTCATTCATTCACTCCAAGTATCTCAATATACTTAAGACCCAACCGTTACTAATAAGGGTTCCTGCAAAAGACAAGGAATTACCTTCTTTGGCTTTCTGTTTTTAAATAATGGATGGCAACTGTCTTCAGCCAACGTGGACAAATCTTGGGCCTTCCGGATGAATGCTTTCCTCTTTCTGAGGTAGTACAACAATCCTACCTAGTGGGTGTATTAGGGATGAATTGCTTGGACCCCTGACACCTAGACTTCTAAAAAAAAACACCCTCCCGTGTTATTTTCTCACCTTGGACCTCCGTAGAGGCACTTCCATTGGACCAGGAAGTCCACTTGTTCCTTTGCTTGCCGATCTCTTGAACTTTGCAAATGTAGTGACCTTGTTCGGCTTGCTGGATATTTAGGATCAAAAATGTGTACATCGTCCTGTGCTTCTCCTCAAGGAGATGAAGCCTTCGCCTATAGAAGTGACTGGTGTAATTTCCATAGTACTGGACAACCCCAAATTTGGTCATTTTGAGCATCAGGTATTCCTGGGCAGAGGGGAGAGCAAACACCCACCGGACAGCCAAAAGGTTTTCTCTTCGCCTTTTCTGAGAAACATGGCAGCATAAAGTCACATTATCTCCAATCAGGTGCTGGGTTCTGGGTGCTGGAGAGACGGTCACATTCAGAGCTTCACAAATATCTACAAAGCCAAAACACAAACAAATGCTTCTCAGCAGCTTTGTGCAACATCGCATCATTCGGTTTGAGGTCCTACCTTAACCCACACGTAACAAAATTATGGCTTTTTAAAAAAGCAAAAAAAGACTGAGACATTCTTTTACGTTCTGGGTTATCCGAGAAAAACTGAATCAATTCATTCTTTTTATTACAGATATATTTATCCCAAAACCTTTGTATTTTTTCCCCTAAGATATCACATTGAGCCTTACAGGTTCTTCCACTGTATCTATGCCTAGATAACTTTACTCTCCAGCAGGGGGTGTCCCACCTTGACGACTTTAAGACAGGTGGCCTTTAAGTCCCAGAGTTCTGCACCTGTTGGTAACTGAGGATTCTGCGCTCCTTTCAGTTTTATGCACTTCTCGAGGATGGCCACAAGAAGACGGTTGAACTTTGGATATAAGCAAGCTACAGGGGATAACAATTGCTTGGTCTAGTTTGGTGTAGTGGTCAAGGTGCTGGCCTAGAAAGCAAGGTGCTGTGAATCCTAGTTCTAGTCTTGCCTTAGGCACGAATGTCATGAAGGTGACTTTGGGCCCCTCATTTGCTCTCCGTCTCTCCCACCCTGACACTGTGGGGAAAATAGGAGGAAGAAGGATTGTTATGCATGTTTGCCACCTTAAGTGACTTACAAAGTAATAAAGGTGGGATAAAAACCAAATAAACAAACCAAGTTATGGTAACGATGGCCAGTGGGTCACAGCAGGCACCCTAGATACGGAAACAGGCCCAGGAACTGGCAGCTGCAGGCAGAGAAGCCAAAGGCCTGGCTAGGAACAGCAGCCGCCCCCCCCCCCCCCCCCCCCCGCATGGGCAGACCCCCCACAAAAGGCCAGAACTGCCCTGTCCAATGCCTGTGAAGTTGGGGAGATGCTTGAAGCTGCCCGAAGCTGCCCAAGGGCTCCAAGTCGAGCAGTCCAGTTGTAACCACCCCTCCCCCCCTGGACCTCAGAGTAGCTGAAGGATGATGGCCTGGTGGTCCCAGTGTCCATCCTGGCCAAAAATCTTAAACGGCCGTGCAACGGGGCCCAACAAGCCCTGGACTCGGGTGGGCCTGAGTTGCGGGGCCTCGGCTGCTTTAGAGGAAAGGGGCCCGTTTCCTGCACCTTTTTCTCCCTTCAGCCGCAGACCCCCCCGCCTGTCTTCCAAGCCCCATTCCGTGCCTTGGCTCCCCATTAAAGTGGGGAGGCTGGCTCTGGAAAGGGGAGGGGACACAAACCCCGCTCTCCTCCCCCCCCCGCCCCCCGCGTCTCGGTTGTAAGGCGGACTCGGAAGAGCCGCGCATCTTCGCCTCCTGCCGGAAGGTTTGCGAGAGAGACCGGAGTAGCCGTGGCCTGAAACCGTCCAGGGCTGCCTGCCTGAGCAGCGGGTCGGACTAGAAGACCTCCGAGGTCCCTCCCAACTCCGCTATTCTGCAGAGCGCTGGGCTCCGGCTCCCCTGGCTTCCCGAAGATCCCGCGCGGAGTCCTTCTCCAGGGCCGCCGCACGCGGGAGCGTTGCCCACGGGGCGACTCAGCCTTGAGGTCGGAGGCTGCGGCCTTTAGGCATCTACGCGCTTCCATTTGGGAGGCTGCGAGCGGCGTTCCCTTCCTTCAAGGGCCGCCTCCCGGAGCAGCGCTTGCCCTCCAGCCTGCCTTGACCGGCTCCGCCCTTAGCTCGAGGCCTTTGGGGCTCTTCCCCCCCTCCGACAGGAGGACTCCTCGCCTTCCCCAAAGCGCCTCCGCGGTCACGGGCGGGACGGGGCGGAGGCGAGCGCCGCTCCGGCGGGGAAGACCTCGGAGAGTGGAGCCCTCGTCCTCTCCGCCGGGGCGCTGCTGGGTCAGGACGGCCGCGGGGCTCCAGCTGCCCCTCCCGCCGCTCCGCTCTCGCTTACCTGCCCAGGGCGCGCCGGCCAGCAGCGCCAGCAGCGCCAGCAGAGGCATCGCGCGGACAGGCGGGCGGCGGGGTTCCCGATCACCTCTCGCCACGAAGCGGCCTCTCTTCCCGGCCGCGCCACCCCCGACGGCCACGCCGGAAGAGCCCGCTCGCCCGCCCCAGCAGCCCGGCTGCGCGCAGAGCCCCCGGAGCGCTTCCAGCCGATGTCGCGCTCCCGGCGAAGGCGGCTGCGGAGGCCGGGCGGAGGGAGGGCAAAGCCGGCAGGCGCCGCCTTTCGAGCCTCCCCCGCTCCGGGCGGCATGTGGCGGCGGAGCGGCGCTCCTAACCGCGCAGCGGCATCCCGCGTCCCGGCTTCGCGAAGGCCGGCGGGGCGGTGGAAGCTCGCAGCCGCGGCTGCCCGGCTTTCCTGGCGGGGCAACGCTCGGCTTGGGCGCTCTGTGGAGAAGGCGGAGCGGCATCCAGGGATGCGCCGGGGAAGGGCGGCCGCTTCCAGGGGCTCCTCCGGCGGGAGGGACGGGTCCCGCGTCGGGCGAAGCGGGGAAGGTTGCATGGCGAAGCTCAGCCCGGGCCTCTGCTCGGCCGCCCCGTTGCGCCCGCCTCCTCCTGTCGGGCCTGTGGTGGTCGGGCTCTGAAGCTCCTCAGCCCCGGCCGCCCCCCCCCACGTCTCGGCCCTCAAAGGCGGGAAGGTCTCCCTCCAAGCCCTTCTGGGTCGGATGCGGCCACACCCAGCGGAAAAAAGCGGAGAGCCAGCCGCCCCTCCCCCCGGGCTCCAGAGGCCTTCGACAAGCGGGGCGCCAAGGGCGCTTCCAGGGCCAGGCCTGGCCGGGCAGGGCCAGGAGAGGCTGCCGGGTGGGGGGGCAGCCTGGCGGGCTGAAGGCAGGGAGTACGAGGCACCGGAATGAGGCCCGTTCCCTGCATGGGAAGGAGGGAGAGAAGTTGGGTCCCGGCTGCCAACTTGCCTCTCGTGGCACCCACTGCAGATGCCCCGGCGGCCTCTCCTGCCTCCCAGTTTCCTGGGGTGCAGCTTTTCTTCATGGACAAAACTAAACCCTAATTGTTTATTTCTGCCTTTTCTTTGTCTCTGGTTAGCCTTTTACCTTCTTCGCTGAGCAGCAAATGGATTGTTTTGTTCCTTTGCTTGTTTTGAGCATTCCTGCCTGAATTCACATCATGAGTGTTTGCTCTCAATTCTGGTATCCCTGTTTGTACTCTTTCTATCTTCCTTCCAAGTCTTGTTTCTATTTCCTGAATCCGTCTTCAGAGCATCATTAAATTCTTCTACCTGTCCAGAGTTTATCAAACAGGTACTGTGCCGATTTTATTTCAGCTGTGAAAATATTTCCCTTCCAAATGAATGCATCTATTCAAAGCCATTACAATGTTTTTAGTTGAGTTGATATTTATATCAGGGGAAGGCAATATGAATGCTTACCTTTTGGTATAGATTCTGCATTTTTCTTACAAAATATGAAGTTGGACTGAACGGCCCACATAAATCTGTCTGAACAACATTACTTGTGGGAGGAAAAGAGTATTTCCTACAAAACATACAGCATGTGATTGTTAAAGTGTTGATTGGAACCAGACGTATCAAACTCCATGCTGGCTGAATTGGGGTCCAGCCTCTGACTCTCGGCACCATTTATTTCACCAGTTTGCTAAGGAATAAACTGGGGAGACCCACATGTACCCAACCTTGAGCTGTCAGAGAAGAGATGCCACCAGTAAAGAAGTACCTAATTTTCTGTGTGTCCAAAGGGCCACCAATGAGTCCTGCAGAATTTTGGGTTGTGCTCAGAGGCTTCTCGTTGGCACCTCTGATATATCATTGATTGATATTATGACATCATCGCTTGGCTGATACATATGCTGATGACAAGGCCTTGGAAGTTTTGCTGCTTTCTTAAAAATCTCTTTAAATTACTTCATGCTCCTTCAGAGTAGGAAAGCACTACAGAAAGAAAGAATAGGAGTAAAAATAGTAGTCAGAGAAGAGTCTGTTTCAGCAACTGCACAAACACATGTGTTTCTCATCATGGCAAGGGGCCTGCTCTGTTTTGAACTGGGCCCTTTCCAGCATTCAGTTGAAATCTGGCAGGAGGGCCCATTAACCCCATACTTGAAAGACTGATTCGCCCAATTATGCAGGAAGATGCCATTAGATAGGGCGGGGGATGCTTTTCTCAGGCTGGCCAAATCCATCTGGAAGAGGGGGGCGCTAAGGAAGCCCAGGGGAGGGGTTTGGCTTACCCTGCCTGCTTGTGTTGTGAAGGAAAAGCTGCAAAAGAGGGCTAAGGAGTACCAAGGATGACGGGCGCCTGCCTTGGGCACAATCCCAGAACGACTGGAGCACTTCTTGAACACCTCCAGCCTCGGTCAATTGCGAGAGTCAGCAGCTGCACATCCTGCCTCTCCCAGGTCCTTGGGAAGGACGCCATAGGTGGACCCAAAAGCCAAACCCAGTCTGAACATCTGGCTGGTTGTGTATCCAACCACGGAATAGATTTGCTGCAGCTGCAGAGACACCCCAATGAACTGGCTGCAGTCTTTCAAAACAAGGTCCAAGTTTTGGAAATTTTGGTTGGCCGGCCAGAAGACGCAGATTTAAAACTTGCTTCGTTCAAAAAGAATTCCCCTTCACTTATTCCTCAAGCTCCTCTTTGAAGAGCCTCACAGTCTCTGCTGTTGTGTTGGAGCCTCACCTTGGTTTGGCCCAGATTTTATCAAAGTAAAAAAACCCAACCCTTTTCCTCCCCCTCCCCTCCCAGTGTACACTGATCCTCCAGAGTATTGAATTGGTCTTTGCAAGAAAAGAGGATCCAGAAAGGCCTTCTGAAATCAAAGGAGACAAGTAGGACCTTCAGATCAGATCTTGGCCCCTGCTGGCTGCCTGGGCCGGTCCCTGCCCTTCTCTTGGCAAGGTTTTCCCAAGGGGATCTGCCGTTGCCTCCTTCCTGGGGCTGAAAGGATGGGCTGGCCCAAGGCCATGCAACTGGCTTTGTGCCTCATGGCCTGCCGCTTTCTGGCCCCTCGGCCTCAGCCAGGATCTGCTCTCCTGGCCCCCGGGTGCCCCTAAGCCAGGGAGGAAGGGGGGGCTTTCAGCTGCCTCCCTCTGCAGAAACTGGGAGCCCCGACTTGGGCCGGGGCTCCAAATTGGGATCTTTGTACAGTACATCCCTTTGACCTTCAGGACTGGCCAACCTGCGTGGTTGGTGGTTCTATTTGATGGGTTGCCTTGGCCCCTTTCCATTGCATTTGTGGTATTTAGCCCAGGAGACCCCATCCCTTCAGTGCGGATGCCACCGCTGCAGCTCTAGGAAGTTGGTCAGTTTCGCAAGGAAGCCGGTAAAGAGACGGGGAGGTTAGACAGTCTGGTGGCTAATTTAATCAATTCTAACTTTTGGTGACTTGTTTCTACTTAATTTGATCAATTCCTGGGTGATTTGGTGTTGAAGCATCAATGGAGACCTTGTCTTATGAGTGGGATTCCATCTCCTACGACGATCTTTTGTTGTTGATCCTCTCTAGGATTTAAAGGGGATTTTTCCCTATTTGAAAGGGAAATTATTTTGCATTCTTATCGCTGCCCCACTGCAGTGGCTCTCTCGGAGTCCTTGTGGCTGAAAGGCTTCCTCAAGGAAGAGGTTTGGATCCTGCCTACCAAATGGCCTCTACGGAGTCCTGGGAGAGCCGAGTCCGGAGTATTTTCATCCGGGAGAAATCATTGGCCGCCCTTGGCTTCCTCTGGAAACATTTGCCCTGACTGGCCCCCACTTCTGTGGTTAAGGGCCTCCTTTCACCAGTGAAACCCTGGAGACGCTCAGGAAGAGACCTGGTCACCTCAGAGTGACTAAGGAGATTGTGGGCTGCCCCCTCCCCCCCAGTCCCAGCCCCACCGTGGGAGTCTATGGCTCCTCTGGGCAGCTCTCTGGAGCGGCCAGTAGTCAGAGGTGGGCAAGTCAGGGATGTATAGTATCTCTCTCTCTCAACGACATGTTAGAACACCCCTAAAGTCCTAGTATTTGCCTAAGAGCATCCTAACTTTCATAATTGGCAAATTAATGGGAATGCTGTGGAATGAGCGTGTGCTTCTAAATACCTCGGAGGGCTGTTCCAGATTTTGGAGAAGGTTTTTATATCTGGCAAGCGTTGCTTGGTGTAACTCCTGGGCTATTCTGAGATTCTTCCCTTGGAAAGGAGTCTGCTTTATCCCTGCCGCTTGCAAGGTTGGCCTGGCCAAGGTCATTGTCCCGCAGCTTCTCTGCCGAGTTTCTACTTTTACAAGTCCTGATATCCTTGAAGGGGTTCAGTTCTAAGGCCTTCGGTCCCAAGAAGCAGGAGTTAAATCCTGTCCTTCGGTTTAGAGATCACCAGTGCCAAAGCCGGCTCTCTTTGTTTTTTTAACAGTTGACCAACTGTATCTTTTTCCTCCACGTTTCTGGTCCCTGGGGCTCTCAGAGACCACGTTAAGGCAACCTGGTTAAAATAAGCTCCTTGCTCTAAGACCGTCTCCAGAAAGCTTTGGCCCACAAGGGCGCAATCCCGCCTGAAGCCTCCTTAAAGGGGGCGCCTGGTACTCAAATCAACCTAAGCCTGGTTGATACCTGCGGGGTGTGTGTGTGTGTTGGCGGGTGTTGTGATGGGTTCCATGAGCACCAACAAGCCAGTGAAGGCCACAAATCACAGATGTGGTGTGTGTGTATGTGTGCACAGTACAGAGGGTGGGCGGAGGGGGAAATGGCGGCTGTTATGGAATTCGTGATCCTTGGGGTGCACGCATGTAAATATACCCAGATACAAGAAGAAAACAGACAACCCCCTCCACAGACACAGGCCGTAATTTCAGGCGTGTACCAGGTGTGGTTACTGCTGGCAAAGAGGCTGGAAGGAATCCCAGGGAGCTTCCTCTGCACCCTTCCCCTCGCGCACTCACGATGCTCCTGTTCAAAATGTTCAAGATAGAATTTTGAAACATTTTTGGGCCCTGCGTCAAACAGGACGTCTTCGCTCAGGTCTCTTGGAACGTCAGCAAAGCGGCCCTGCCTGTCCTCTTCCAACTACCGCCTCAGAATTGCTCCCTACTTTGATCTGCACCGATATTTACCGAAAGCCCACCCTCTGCTGGAGAGGAGTTCCCTCCCCCAGGATGGGCTCCGGCACGAGTCCAGAAGCCGGGAGCCTGAACCTCCCATCCCAGTGACCGACCCAGGGTGGATCCTCAAGGTCGTCCTGGGACACGCAGATTTAAGGGTGTTTCTGCCCAGCAGCATCCAAAGGAAGGCGTGGGGGTGTGTGTGGGGGGGTGTGTGAGAGAGAAAGTGACTTCAGCAGCATTGCAGGAGTGCAACATGAGCTCCCTCTTTCTCGGCAGGTTGCAATCATTGCTTTCCTCCTCCTGACAGAAGTGAGGGGATCCTGTGCTCTTTCTGCTTTGTTTTTCCTCCATGGGAAGAAGGAAGGAGCACTTACACGCAGGAGGAGGTGGAGGTCTTTAAATATATATATATATATATATTTGGTGCCTACATCTTCCCTCAACTTCCAAAATGGAAACCTTAATGAAAATGCAGGCGTAGAAAGAAACCTGTTAATAGGCAGAGTTTAGTCTTCACTACAAGCACTCAGATTCTTACTAGCATCACTTTGATAATTTAATACTTTAGTTAGCTTATGGTACCAATAAGCTCCTGTATAATTGAACTGGGAACCTGTGCAAGTCAGACTAGCA
>CM042851.1:55482689-55497689 GCA_023653725.1 Bungarus multicinctus | reverse complement strand
CATCCAGCTGCTTTGAGCAGCAAGAAAGTGTGTTTAATTTATCAAAGGCCTTCTCCACATCAAAGGAAACCAATGACCTTTGTTTTTCCAAATATTCCAAAACATCTAACATATTTCTCACACTGTCCTTTAAATAAATGTCTTTTAAGTAAAAATCGGTACTGATCCTCAGGAATAAATGTGCAAAATGATTTTCTAGTCTCTCAGCTAGACTCATTGTGAACAACTTGCAGTCCTTCAACAATCACCCCAGTTTATAATTTCTTGCTAAAGTCAACTCTTGTCCTTTAGGTGCTGGCCTCTTCAACTCTCTGGCCTCTTTTCTCTTGGTAGCATGGAGTTCTTTACGTTTGGTCTAGTGGTTAGGGCACCAGGCTAGTGTGGGAAGTTAGCACCCACCCCTCTCCTAGAAAAATGAAATATCCTAGGAAATATTAAAAAGGCAGAATATTTCCCCTAAAAAGAAAAGTAGAAACTCAAAGAGGCAGAAACTCACCCCCCCACCTTTGCTAATGGACCATTACTCTGGCCTGAGCCAGTCTATTTTACATAACAAAGATCTACTCCAGGTAGAGCTATAATTAGGAATTGCCCAAAGCCCTTTCATTACATCATCACCCAAGGAGGCTCAACCAAGCCTGGGACTTAGGACAGCTGTCCCTGCAGGGCCCCCTGACTTTGAACCAATTACCAGGAGATGGTGAGTTCTAGTCCCACTTTAGGTATGAAATCCTTCTGGGTGACTTTGAGCCGGTCACTCTGTCTTAGCCTGACCCACCTCACAGGGTCGTTATTTTGGGGAAAATAGGAGGAGGCTGGTGTGTTGGTGGATATGTTCACCATCTTGGATTATTTGTAAAAATAATAAAGGCACAACACAAATTAAACAAACAAATGTTCATCCTAAAAACATTTTAATTACCTAATAATCCATCAATAACTATTCTGGTGTAATCTTTTTTTATAGTTTCAGAAACTTCCTTTATTTTTATAGGTTCATTCATAATTTATTTCTGTTTCTCTGTAATCCTAGGTAAATTTTGTTTCTTTAGATATTCATTTATTTTTTCTAGAAAGATGTCACTTTCTTTATACAAGTTAGAATAATAGTGTTGAAATGCTTTTTTTTTGCCTCTTGTTATTACAATCTTTAATTTCCTTTTTCCTTTCTAATTTATATACTAGCACTTCTCAGGTTTATTCACATACTCTCTGTTTTTTTCTTCCTATAATTCATTTTTATTTCCATTTCTCTTGCTGTTAACAGGGATCCTTGTAAAAGCTCAATTTGTTGAGAAATACTTTTCTTCTCTGAAAATGACATTTACATACCATTCAAAAGAGACAATGGAAAAGCTGAGAAGAAAACAAAGAGACCAAAGGGCCTCCTTGCCAGCAATCAACCCTCAGATAAGGAGGGATTAACATCAAGGATTAATACCAGACCAACAGTTAAGCAGTTAATAATAACCCAATCGAGGAATTGCTAATTCAGACAAACAATCCAGCAGTAAACAACAGCCCAATCAAGGAACAGCTACCTAGAAGAAAACAACACTCCCACCAACTCCCAACTCTGTTTTCCATTCCATTCCATTCTCAGTCAATGGAACAGAAGTTGCCTGCAGAAATTGTAGGAGCTTCATCACTGGAAGCTTGCAAGAAGAGACTGGACTGCGATGGTGCAGGGTCTCCTGCTTGGGCGGCTGGGGGTTGGACTGGATGACCTACAAAGTCCCTTCCAACTCTGTTAGTCTG
Organism: Bungarus multicinctus; assembly: GCA_023653725.1. Lineage (NCBI taxonomy): Eukaryota > Metazoa > Chordata > Lepidosauria > Squamata > Elapidae > Bungarus > Bungarus multicinctus. The sequence continues at coordinate 55,495,931 of CM042851.1, read as the reverse complement.
TTATTAACACTGATAGTATGTGAACAGAAAGCCAACTCCACTCCCTTCTAACACTGATGATGATACATAGTTGGATAATGAAATGTTTGCAAAAAAACAACAACCAATCTCAGAGAACACCAAGGACCCCACAGTCCTCCTCCTCTCTGTAAACCTCACTCCCTTCTAGCACTGATGATGGTACCTAGTTGGGTAATGAAACATCTGCAAGAAAACAACCCAGCTCAGAGAACATCAGGGACAGCTCAGTCCTCCTCCTCCTCTTCTTCACAAACCCTACTCCATTCTAGCACTGATGGTATTTCCTAGTTGGGTAATGAAACATCTGCAAGAAAACAACCCAGCTTAGAGAGCCCCAACGCCCTCTCAGTCCTCTTCCTCTTCTTCCTCCTTCTCTCCTTCTCCTCCTCTTCCTTCCTTCTCCTCCTCTTCACAAACCCCACTTCTTTCTAGCACTGATGATGTTACCTAGTTTGGGTAATGAAACATCTGCAGAAAAACAACCCAGCTCAGAGAATACTAAAGACCCCTACTGTTCAATCCTGAGTTACAAATATTCTCATGGGTGGAATCCAGATGGGAACCCCAAATGGTGAGTTACTAGTCATTCTCTTAGGTTTCTTCTAGATAAATAGCTTCTCATAGACAATCTTCAATCTTCTTCTGGATATTTCTGGAGAAGAGACGATGAGAAAACATGAAGAATTCTGGAGCAGGGCAATTAATTGTTGGACGAAAGGCTCCCTAAGTCTTCTCAGACTTTGCTAGTGGGAAACTATGCCCACCAATGTGGTGGATTGTGTGTGTGAACTCTATATTTTTCCGCATGATTAACCTTGTGGAGTATATCCCTTGGCTGCCTTCCCTGTTCCCAGCCATGCTGATGAACTCTGCCTCAGGAGGATTTTCTCCATAAACAGAGATCAACCAAGATCTCCAAAAGGCTTGCAGAAAAATGCTATATTTAATCTCAGAATGTAGGTTTTCACGGCTGCTGGTTGTGGCTGAAGACTTCTGGGTAATGCCACGGGAGACGAAGAATACATACTGTTGTTTTGTTGGCCATGCTGCTTGCTTGCTTGGAGCAGATGCAAAACTGAATGTAGCCTCTTTCTCTATGTCCTCTGTTCAATGGAGCAGCATCCCAGAATCAATTTATATAGGAGAAGAGCAGGCAGTGCTGGGAGGGGGCGGAGTTAAACATGTCATCAGATTAGAGTCCTCACTTTGCCACAAATGGTCCAAGTTGAAATTTTCAGTTTCAGCCATGGTGTTGGTCTGGTTTTCCTTGTTTGGCTGACAAATGGACCCTATATAAAATATATGCAGAACAAGGAAAAATATTACATTAGAACATTAAAACTATTGGGAACTGGAGAAATAAAAACCACTTCTGAGCAAAGATTTTGCAGATGTCATTTCAAAGCTCCTTTTTTCTCTGATCTTTAAGAAACCAGGGAGAAGAGGAAGAGTGCCAGAAGATGGCACATCACCAAATATTGTTCCAGTCTTCAAAAAAGAGAGCAGCCTGTCTATAATTGGTCAAGGTTAATCGCACCAAACTTGATGGCAGGAAATACGACTTCAGCAACAGAGTGGTCAATGTCTGGAATACTCTACCTGACTCTGTGGTTTCTTCCCCAAACCCCAAAAATTTTAACCTTAGACTGTCCACTATTGACCTCACCCCTTTCCTAAGAAGTCTGTACAGGGCGTGCATAAGCACACCAGCGTGCCTACCGTCCCTGTCCTATTGTTTCTTTTATATTTTATTTTTCTTATATGTATCCATGTATTCATAACTATGCTTTACTTATACCTATTATCTTGTAAGCAATTGACAAATAAATAAAACAAAATAAACTTGATACAGATACTAAACAAATAATTTAGCAAGCGGGTTGTGAAACCCAGCAGCTAAGCAAAATTGAATTATCAAGAACAAGTTGTGTCAAACCAACCTGATCACCTTTTTTAAAACAGGACAACCACTTTAGAGAATGGATAAAAATAGGGAAAAGCAAATCCACACCCTCAGAAAAATACAGGTTTCTTTCAGGATATTTTTATTAGGTGCTCTGCATAAAACAGTGGATGCTATAAACACGTTCTATTTTTTAAAATATACTATAATAACAAATATTAAGTTTTTATTATAATTATGGATCCTTATAATTATAAATAAAGATTACAATATAATGTTTACATCATTTAAGGGACTGGTTTTTTTTTTAAATGGTGTATGCAAAAGACTTAAGAATTACAGGGATTTCACAGTGAGCATGGAGAAGATTATAATCCCCATAAATGCTTTTATTGAATTGAGGGAGAATATAATCTCTGGGGGTTTTCCCATTCAGATGATTGATTTTGCCCTGTGATTAAACTTGGCCACCTTGTCAGAGTCAATGATTTGCAACAACAAATCACAAACAATTTCCCACAAAGTAAACCAAAACATTTATTTCCAGTTAGTTGACATGGATTCAACTGGGCACATCTGCAACCTCCTTTAAGGAAAGGAAAACAGGTCTGAAGAGCGAAAGGCTGCTTAAGCGTTTGAAGTTTGGAAAACTCATATTGGCAATTCACAAAAAAACAGTGGAAAAAATAGCAGCGAGAAGGCAAAAAAAAGGGAACAACATTATCAGACTTCAAAGACAAATGACTTTGTTTTAAACTGTAAACCACACATATCATTCTGTTTCAAGGCCAGTAATGACAAAACAGGCATTGTTTCCTCTTTCAGTTAAAAGCAGCCTGGATCCATTTTAAGGTGTGCCAAAAAGATGTCAGGAAAGGCATTAAATGAGGTTCCAGAGCTGGAAAAGGGCAGTTTTTCAAACAGAACCCAACCCAGCTGTCCTTCTTGATACCCAAGTGGAGGCCCTGTAACCACGGTTAATACTTGGAGTGCTTCTGAGACTTGTTTAGGGCTCTGCTAGTAATCTGGCTGCACAGGTTAACATGATCAGAAGACGACACTTGGAATATTGCGTCCAGTTTTGGTTGCTATGCTATAAAAAATGCTGAGATTCTACAAACAATACAGAGAAGAGCAGCAAAGATGATTATGGGGCTGTAAACATATGAAGAACGGTTGCAGGAATTGGGTATGTTTAGTCTAGTGAAAAGAAGGACTCGGGACCACATGATAGTAGTCTTCCAATACTTGAGGGGCTGCCCCGAAGAAGAGGAAGGGGTCAAGCTCTTCTCCAAAACACCCAAAGGCAGGACAAGAAACAACAGATGGAAACTAATCAAGGAGAAAACCAACCTAGAGAAATTTCCTGACTGTGGGAGCAATTCATGGGTGGAATAACCTGCCTCCAGAAGTTGTGGCTGCTCCTACACTGGAAGAGATTGGACAGTAATGTGTCTGCACTGGTATAGGGTTTCCTTTAGGAGCAGGGGGTTTATTATTTATTTGTTTATTTTATTAAATTTTTATACCGCCCCCTCTCCTGCAATGGGACTCGGGGCAGTGTACAGCCAAGATAAAAAACTTATTGGACTAGAAGACCTCCAAGTTCCCTTCCAACTTTGTTATTCTCATATCTTAAGATCAGCTTTGACTTCAGCTTTGCACAGCAAATGCAACTGATACATAACCAATAAAGGAGAATATTTGTGCTCAGGGTTGAAATGAAAGGACCTTGGTGCTTTCTGAGCTTGCTTCTTTTCTTGCTGACATTTCATAACCCAACTGCTAGCTAGGCTGATGACGTTCCCTAGTTGGGTCATGAAATGTCTGCAAGGAAACCGCCAAGCTGAGAGAGCACCAAGGACCCCACAACTGATATAAAACTGATACCGCATCGTCTGGGCCACCACCACAGCCTGTAGGAGCTGAAACCTCTGACCATAGACAGCTTCATTGTAGTAAGAGGGGACAGTCTGGTGTAGTGGTTAAGGCACCAAGTTTAGAAACCAGGAGACCCTGAATCCAAGGCCTGCTTTAGGCACCATGACATTTTGGTGACAGTCCCTCTCCTTCAACCCTTGGAAGAAGAAGGCAAGGGCAAACTACTTCCCCAAAAACGTTCCCAAGAAAACTTCGGGGAGTTGCCATAGAGTCACCAGGACTCAAAACTGGCCCAAAATTCTGTCTCCAAATCACTGCCTGCATGAAGACATGAGAGCCATAGTTGTATGTGCCCCCTCCCCCCGAGATGAAGTAGTGGACGAAATGCAGAACGGTGGACCCTGTGACGTGACAGCAATAACACGAAGAACCACAAGGAAAAGAAGAGCCAGGGTTTGGGTAGGAAGGTGTCCCTCTTCCAGACTCCATAAGGCATAACGAATGATGACAAATTTGGGAATTGTAACTAGAAGATTTGCATCCCTTCAATGGGCTTCCTGAAACAATCTCCATAGACAATGTCCTTGCTTCTTGTTTTGAATCTTATCTTGAGCAGAGGTCCCCAAACTTGGCAACTTTAAGACGTGTGGACTTCAACTACCAGAATTCTCCAGGCAGAGCTGGCTGGAGAATTCTGGGAATTGAAGTTCACACGTCTTAAAGTTGCCAAGTTTGGGGACCCCTGATCTTGAGAAAGAGTGCAGAGAAGAACAATGAAGATGATGAGGGGACTGGAGACTAAGGCACATGAAGAATGGTTGCAGGAACTGGGTATGTCTAGTCTAGGGAAGAGAAGGACCAGGGGAGACAGGATAGAATAGAATAGAATAGAATAGAATAGAATAGAATAGAATAGAATAGAATAGAATAGAATAGAATAGAATTCTTTCTTGGCCAAGTGTGATTGGACACACAAGGAATTTGTCTTGGTGTAAATACTCTCAATATAAATAAGGAAAAGATACATTCATACATTCATTTGTAAATAGTTGGACAGTGTTGAGAGAATTATTTGTTTAGCAGAGTGATGGCTTTGGGGGAAAAACTGTTCTTGTGTCTAGTAGTACGATGGCATCTTCCAATATTTGATGGGCTGCCCCAGAGAGGAGGAAGGGGTCAAGCTATTTTCCAAGGCACCCGAAGGCCAGACAAGGAATAATGAATGGAAACTTTACAAGGAGAGATTCAACCTGGAAATAAGGAGAATTTTCTGACAGTGAAATCAACCCATGGAACAGAAGTTGCCCTCAGAAGTTGATCTGAGACAATGACTTGGGCTCAGCCTCAGCAAGGACAGGCCCATTTCTGCCCCATTGCTTCCCAGCCAGCCAACTATCAATTATTTATCAGGACTAACTCTGCACAGGGGGAGGTATTAAAATAAGGAAGCGGCCTCCATCATATGATCGCACACAATCTAATTCAGAGAGAGGGAGGGCGAAATATTGTTTACATAAGGAAGGAGGAAAAGCTTATCTCGAGTTCTATTTGTTCAACTCTTGACTCCCTCTTGGACCGCTTCATCAGTTCCTCCAGTTCCCAGTCATCCTTTCTAAGTGTCAGGTGACACAAACACATTCTCACAGCCTTCAGTCAGTGCGTGGGAACCCTGGGTCTAATGAGCTTGCCACGTGTCCACAGATGGTGGTTTAATCAGAAGAAGCCTCCTGGGCTCTCAACCCCATCACCTCCTAAACCCAACATTCCTTAACCTCTTAGTTTTCCCTCTCCGTTGAAGTATGTTATCAAAGTCAGCACCCAAAATATTGTTTTAATCCCCCTTTGGGTGCGGCTACCTGGCTCTGGTCTTTAGGGAAGAAGGAAGCTCCAGAAGTGGTGAGTTTTGTTCACCTGGGACCTCTGCTCCGCCTTGAACGAACACAAATCCATGCAAAGGTGGCCTGTTTCATGCTCAGATTTGTACCCAATAGGGAAAGGAATAAAGTCAAGGAAGCTCTCAACCATGAGTAATTGCTTACATGGTCTAGCTTGTCTGTTTGTTCCAAATCACACTGAAAGCCTTAAAAAGGGGGAAACCAAAGCCGTTTCAACATCCTCACTGCCACCGATTTTTAATTATAGAGTTTGTATCCTTAAAACCAAAAGCAATTTCAACAGAGTATGTGGATCTGACCGTTCTGTGGACCTTGATGACTAAAGCTTTCATAATATTGTTTCTCCCTCTCTACAGATCGAGAGCTCTGAGGTTGTGTATGTGTGTGTGTGTGTGTGTGTAATAAATTCTGTAATGAATGGGTTAAACCGAGAACAATCAGTGGTTTTTCTCCTCTGCCCTTCAAGTCAAGGTGCCCTCTGCTGAATGCAGCCCAGTTGTTTCAGACATGAACTACAATAGAATAGAATAGAGTAGAGCTGGAAGGGACCTTGGAGGTCTTCTAGTCCAGCCCCCTTTTCAAGCAGGAGAACATATATTATTTCAGACAAGTGGCTGTCCAGTCTCTTCTTAAAAACCTCCAGTGATGGAGCACCCACAACTTCTGGTGGAAAGCAGTTCCACTGGTTATTTGTCCTCAGTGTTAGGAAGTTTCTCCTTAATTCCAGGTTGCTTCTCTCCTTGGTTAGTTTCCATCCATTGTCCTGCCCTCTGGTGCTTTGCAGAATAATTTGACCCCCTCTTCTTTGTGGCAGCCCCTCAAATGAGATGACATACGCCCCTCTTCTCACCCCTGAATGCCAAAGAGAGTAAGGAAACATCTGGAAACGAAGCCTCTGCTACCTGAACTAACCTCTGAACCAAGCCTTCTCCATCTTGGCAACTCCTGCCTGGCTGGGCCATCCTGGGAATTGAAGTCCAGCCGTCTTCAAGCTTGAGAAACACTGATCTAAACTAACATCTAAACTCTAGTGTGGTGTCACACACCTCAAACTCAACCCCGGGTCAGCTCTGGCCCTCCACCCCAAAGACTGAACCAGTCCAGTTCAAGAGCAGCACCCAAACCTGGCTGGCTCTCCTAAGGACTCTATAGCCCATGTGGCTCAGTCTAGCATGCTTTGATCTAGCCTTTAAATGTTCTTCATCATCAGGTTGTTCCTGGCCAGAGGTTTTCTGACCTTTATTTTTCAAATGGCTTCTTTCTCTGCAGCAGAACAATTATGTGTCTTTTCAGAGTAAGCATTCTCAACTTCAAAGCCACTTAAAAGACGGCAAAAGACACTTTAAAAAGACACTTAAAAGAGAGACAGTTTGGTGCAGCGGTTAAGGCACCAGGCTAGAAACCAGGAGACGGTGGACAAGAAGCAATGAAGGGTGGAGACTCAGCAAGGAAGAAGCAACTTAGAACTAAGGAGGAATTTCCTGACAGTGAGAACAGCTAACCAGTGAAACTCTCTTGCTTCCAGAAGTTATGAATGCTCCAACAGTGGAGGTTTTAAAGAAGAGGTTGGAGAACCATTTGTCTGAAGTGGTGTAGGGTTTCCTGCCTAAGCAGGGGGCTGGACTAGAAGACCTCCAAGGTCCTTCCAACTCTGTTATTCTATTCTATTCTACATTCTTTTCTTTTCTGTTCTATTTCTTTTTCTATTCTGTTCTATTCTATTCTACTCTGTTCTGTTCTATTTCTTTTTCTATTCTATTCTGTTCTGTTCTGTTCTATTTCTTTTTCTATTCTATTTCTTTTTCTATTCTACTCTGTTCTGTTCTATTTCTTTTTCTATTCTATTTCTTTTTCTATTCTATTCTATTCTGTTCTGTTCTATTTCTTTTTCTATTCTATTTCTTTTTCTATTCTGTTCTATTCTATTCTATTCTATTCTATTCTATTCTATTCTGTTCTGTTCTATTCTGTTCTATTTCTTTTTCTATTCTATTTCTTTTTCTATTCTATTTCTTTTTCTATTCTATTTCTTTTTCTATTCTGTTCTATTCTATTCTATTCTGTTCTGTTCTGTTCTGTTCTGTTCTGTTCTATTCTATTCTATGGCACTGCCCAGTACTTCTTGAGAGAAAGAGCTCCTGTCTTCACCCACCTCCATTCAGAAGACCCATGGGCTCCCTCTGATCTGGTTAATTTCAAGGGCTGTTTATGACTTGTCGGAACCACATCTCTCTTCTGCTTTGTGGATGGGCCCCTAAACCAGAGTCTGCGGTCTTCATTGGGAAGAGGCCCAGCTGTTCCCCGAAAGGCGCTTCTCACTCACGCTTGAACGGAGACACCAACCAGGCTGGGGACTCTTCAGAAATGCACTGACCCTGTGCCTGATCCAAATCAGACTCAAGAAAAGAAACAATGCTCCCTCAGCCCTCTTGAGGCGATGCACCCCCCGACCCCCAGAAAGACAATATACATTCTATAGGGGCCATCTCAGCCACGGAGACAAGCTATATTAAGGCCCGTGATGTGCCGATGGTCTCAACAGGGTTTTCAGCGTTGACGTAGGTGGCATTGTAACTCATTGTTGAGACAGCTCCTCAAGATGGACTTCATGTTTAGTGTTTTATTCTTCTGGACTTAGGATTCAGGTTGGTTTGTTGAAACAAGAAGTAAACAGAATGACAGTTAACAGAGCGAGCTCTGTGTGGTTTTGGCTAACTTTAGCCACCCAGCAAGACACACTGTCTAGCAAAACCTCCACCGTATAAGGGGATGAGTCCAGAGTGCCCGGCCCCTCAGCGCCAGGGGGGATGCAGCTCCGGACTACCGTGTAAATCTCTGGACGCCAAGGGCAAAAGTAAACTCTGAGAAAATAAAAATGCTCCACCCTTGCAAAGGCCAGCTGGATGCATGCTGAATGTCACACTCCAGCTGTTTCCAATGAGGTGAAACAAACAATAAAACGAAGGAACACCCATCGTGGACGGAACCGGCTACCCTTGAACGGCTGTTCATCACAGCAGTAGATTTTTAAGCCAAAACAGAAAAAGCACCAACAAGTCGATAGTCAAGTCAAACGAAACAAATATTAAAGGGGGGAGGGAGGGAAATGCGACACAAAGTGAAATGGCTCTCAAGTCTCACTTGAGGATTTGAGGGTTTAATTAGGAGCACCGTCAAATGGCTGCTCTTTTTTTCAGATCCTTGCAAGTCCTAATTTGAGGGGGGAAAATTGAGAAAAAAACGTTATATGCAGTGGTGGGATTCAAAAAGTTTTACCACCGGTTCAGTGGGCGTGGCTTGATGGGTGTGCTTTGCGTGCATGCACACTCTTTCCATGCATGCACGTGCCAAACACACCCTTTGCACAGGCGCTGAGGCTTTGCAACTTGCCTCCTGCAAGCCTGCACTCTCCCGGTCGCTTCAGCAGCTGCTGCGTGGCGCTCTCCTCTGCGCGCAAAGCTGCTGCGCTTCAAAAGCAGAGGATCCAGGTGAGCGTGGGAGCCCAGGTGGGCCCAAGAGCAGAGCAGCAGAGAGAACCGGTTCGGTCCCCACTGCTCAGTGGCACTATCGGCTCGGTAGAAATACCACCTCTGGTTATATGGGATTATGAATCATTCAGTAGAAGTGCCTTCCCCTCTCAGAGGCTCAGCCGCAGGGGATTCCCTCCCTCCCTCCCTCCCAGAATCCTTTTGCCACTTCTGAGGCTATAGAAAACTCCAATATTTTTATCCAAACAGGAATAAATTCTTCACAATTCTTCCTTCTTTTGCAAAAGGAGATCAGGTGACTCCGGGGAACTTGCAAGCGTCATAAATATGAGTCAGAGTCATAAATATGAGTCAGTGGTCTGAATTTTGATCACATGACTGTGGAGATGCTGCAACGGTCAATAAGTGTGAAAAACGGCCCTAAGTCACTTTTTTCCAGCGCTCTTGGAACTTGGAACCGTCGCTAAATAAATAAACTGTTGTAGGTCAAAGACTACCTGTAATCAACATTACGTGTGCCTAATGTGCACTGAGGCATCTTCCCCTACCCCTTCACACAACCAGTGCGTTGTCCAGGGATTAAATACAGGGATTAAATACAGGGACCAATACTTGAATACAGCTCCTCTGTCTGGAATCTGCACTACATATCAGACATTAATACAACTGAGCGAGTCCAGAAGTATTTCACACAAAGAGTCCTTCACTCCTCTGCTTGCAACAGAATACCCTACACCACCAGGCTTGAGATTTTGGCCTTGGACAACTTTGAATTACACCACCTATGGTTGGACTCAAGCGTAGAACACAAAATTATCTGCTACAATGTCCTACCAGTCAATGACTACTTCAACCATAACAATACAAGAGCACACAAACTCAATGTAAACCGCTTCAAACTTGATTGCAGAAAGTACGACTTCAGCAACCAAGAGGTCAATGCCTGGAATGCACTACCTGACTCTGTTGTTACATCCTCTAACCCCCCACTCCTTTAATCTCAAACTATCCACTATTGACCTCACCCCATTCCTAAGAGGACTGTAAGGGGCCGTGCATAAGTGCACCATTGTGCCTACCGTCCCTGTCCCATTGTCCCCATTTATTCATACCTCATTCCTGTATTCTTACTCATGTTTATACTTAGACCTTATCATCTTGTAAGCGATTGACAAATTAAATAAATAAATAAATAAAATACACGGCATCCCAGGGACTGTGTGGGGGCCTTAGTGGACAGCTGAGAAGGACACCTCTCGTTCAGATCAAGGTGGAGGATGACATCGGCCGCTCTGGGACTCTCCAGCCGGGCAGAGAGGGCTGTACCTGCCCCCAAGACAGCAGGCCCCAGCCGAGAAGGCAGACTCCCTGCTGGGGAAAGGAGTCGCAACTGGTATTTTGTCAACAAAAGTTGCCTAATCCCCCCGAATGGCATCCTCCAGAGAGGCCGGCCTTTGTCCCGAGATCTGCTGCGGGAGAGAGAATGCAGGCAGGGCTGCCGTCCGCAGGGCAAGGGTGGCTGAAGGGTCCATTCAGAGCGGCCCCATTGTTGGGGGCTCAGCCCGAGACTCGGCTGGGGTCTCCTTCCCCCGTCAAACCGGCCCTTTCTGGCTCAATGAAGGGGAAGGCGACGGGGAGGGGGTCGTCGGCCATGGTTATTAAGCGACTGGGGGGCAAGGCAGAGGCCGGAGCCTGCGATATCCTCCTCGGCTTCACGGCGGGAGTATTTTCCCATGAAATCTCACGAAGGGGAGAAATCCATCGCTGGTCCTTGGAAGGCCCTTGAAGGAGAGCCTGGAGGGCGGGTCCCCGAGGTGGGGAAATGGGGGTGCTTCAGACCCCCCTCCCCACACACACTACCAGTCCTGAGTGGAGGAGGCGAGAGTGGCAGCTCCATCGAAGCAGCCCCTGAAAGGAAGCCTGAAGCCAGACTTGGCTGGGCCCAGCAGAGCAGGGCAGGCTTCGGCCCCCTCCAAACCAAACCGGTCAGCCACCCCTGTGGAGCTGCAACCTGGCCCCGGCCCCGGGGGTTGTGATGCCACAGCAGGAGGCAGCTTTCACCCCAGTGATTGATGGGGCACCATGTGCTCATCCAGAAGAGGCAGCAGCTCCTCTGCTTCCTCCCGGTGCAACTCTGCAAACACCCAGCCGTCTCTGTTTCCATCTGGGCTTTTCTTCTTCTTCTTCTTCTTCGTCTTCTTCTTCTTCTTCTTCTCCTCCTCCTCCTCCTTCTCCCTCTTCCTCTTCCTCTTCCCCTTCTACCTCTCCCTCTCCTTCCTCTTCCTCTTCCTCTCCTCCTCTTCCTCCTCCTCCTCCTCCTCTTCTTCTTCTTCTTCTTCTTCTTCTCCTCCTCCTCCTTCTCTCTCTTCCTCTTCCTCTTCCTCTTCCTCTTCCTCTTCCTCTTCCCCTTCCCCTTCTCCCTCTCCCTCTCCCTCTCCTTCCTCTTCCTCTCCCCCTCCCCCTCCTCCTCCTCCTCCTCCTCCTCCTCCTCCTCTTCTTCTTCTTCTTCTTCTTCTTCTTCTTCTTCTTCTTCTTCTTCTTCTTCTTCTTCTTCTTCTTCTTCTTCTTCTCCTTCTCCTCCTTCTCCTTCTCCCTCTTCCCCTTCTCCCTCTCCCTCTCCTACCTCTTCCTCCTCCTCCTCCTCCTCCTCCTCCTCTTCTTCTTCTTCTTCTAATGGGCAGATGGACATCAGGTTGTTTGGGAAAGAAGGGAGGGAGGGAGGAAGATAGATGACAGGGGGATGGTTAGATGGATGGATGGATGATGGAGGAAGGAAGGAAGAAAAAGAGGGAAGAAAGGAAGGAAAGGAGAGGGAGAGAAGAAAAGAGGACAGAAGGAAGGAAGAGGGAAGGAAAGGAGAGGGAGAGAAGGGAGGGAGGGCAGAAGGAAGGAGGGAGGGAAGAAAAAAGAAAGGAAAGGAAAAAGGGAAGGAAGGAAGAAAGAAAAGAGAGGGAGGGAAGAAAGAAGGGAGGGAGAGAGGGTAACCATCCTTCCAAAAACCACACTCACAACTCTTGTGGTGCTGTGTGGTAGTACAAAAGGTACTTCGCAGAGCAGGAAGAACAACTTCTAATTCACGGGCAGAGTAGAAAGAGGTTTGGGAGTCCTACCATTTCACTATTAAGAGTCCATTTTAGATTGCCCCCAGAACCTTGTTGTATACTATTATAGAGTCACCTTGGTGAAAGGTACACACCACGAGGATTGTGGGGGCTCTCTGAAAACAGGCCATTGTCTCTTGAAAGGTCCAATGTCTGCAGCTAAACTCTGATTTTTGCCCTAATTGTTGCTGGGTGTCCTAGACTATCTAAGGCAGCTACACAATTATACCTTCTAAGACTGCAGGTTGTTGCGTTTTCTCAACAATCTCCGCCCTTAGGAGTAAATGCTTTGGGTTTTTTCTTTGCACGCACATTGCTCAAGCATGTAGAATGTGTGCTTGTGTGTATGTATGGCTGTGCAATGCACACACGTAGGTCTGTGTAATTATATTTCCTCAATGACAAATAGGTGGAATTCAGCCAAGCCAAGAGTCCCTTAAAGGTACAGAATTTGCTCTCCTCCGAACTGCCTCCAGAATCCTTATCTGTCGGGATGGCTGTCACGTTTCGAAGATAACTATTTACTGTGTGTTTTCTTGTTTTTATTAAACAGAGGCGTGGCTTTCTTGGAATGTTCTTGATTATAAAAATAGTCTGCTATCTTCCTGAAAAACCAGAAGAGCAAGATAAGAACATTGCCTGGAGGAAGGATTGTAATTTCAAGCCATCTGGGATGACTCCAGTAAAATATTACTAAATCTACCTTTGTGGTAACTCCACACTGACTTCTAGGTTTTAGAAGGTGGCTCTAAACACATTTATCTGGAAAGAAATATGGCTTGTATATATTAGGAACTAGCTGGGTACCCATGTGCTTCGCTACCAAACTCTGTGGTCGGGCTTAGTTTTTGGGGAGGAAAATAAGGGGAGGGGGAATTCTGCCTCTGCCGCCTCCCAGCATCCATCGGTATTCATCTGGCTAGTGTCCTGTCAGGGTGTGAGAGAGTGGAGGG